>CM076577.1:589203741-589401666 GCA_034641835.2 Pinus albicaulis | reverse complement strand
ATAATAATAATAATAATAATAATAATAAAAAAAAAAATATTATTAAATTTTCTCAATATATTAATATTTATAACTCAAATTATACTAAAATTAAAATATAACATAATATTAGTATTTAATTACTATTTATAATAATTGTATATCTCTTACCAATATACCAAGGGATTATTAATATTATAATCGAAAGGAACTAATAAACCCAAGGGTATAATATTATAAACCCAAGAAATTGGTGAACCCAAGGGAAAAATATTAAAAAGCCAAGAGATCAAGAAGCCAAAGGGATCCATATTAAAAATAGAAGAGATTAATAAAGCCCAGGAATTAATATTTTAAGTACAAATGAATGATAGACTCACATGATTATTAATATTATAAACCGAAGAGAACAATCAACTTTAGGTATTGTTAATATTATAAACCCAATGAATTAAAAAACTAAAGGACTAATGAACCCAATGGATTAATATTAAAAACCCAAGAAAATAATAAACCGAAGGGATCAATAGGGCAAAGGGATTAATATTAAAAAGAGAGGAAATTAATAAACCCTAAGAATTAATATTTTAAACTAAAAAACCTAGGATATTAATAAACCATAATAATCAATATTTTAAACTCAAAAGAATAATAAACCCAATGAATTATTAATATTATAAACCCAAATAATCAATAAAATCAAGGGTTTAATATTATAAACCAAAGGAATCGGTGAACCGAAGGGACAAATATTAAAAACCTGCAGGATCAATAAGGCGAAGGGATCAATATTAAAAACAAAAAAATTAATAAAACCTAACAATAGAGTTTTTAAACTAAAAAACATAAGAAAATAATAAACCCTCAGAATTAATATTTTAAATTAAATATATTAATAAACCCAAGACATTATTAATATTATAAACAAAAAGAAATAATAAACCCAAGGGTTTAATGTTATAAACCAAAGTAATTGGTGAAATCAAGGGATAAATACTAATATTAAAAAACAAGAAATTAATAAACCCTAATAATTAATATTTTAAACTAAAGAGATTAATAAACCCTAAGCATTAATATTTTAAACTCAAGAGATTAATAAACCCAAGGGGTTATTAATATTATAAACTGAAATAACTAATAAACCCAAGGGTTGCATATTACAGACCAAAGGAATTGGTGAACCCGGAGGATAAATATTAAATACCTAAGTGATAAATAAGCTCAAGGGATCAATACTAAAAATAGAATAGATTAAGAAACCCTAAGAATTAATATTTTTAAATCAAAACCTAATAAATTGATTAACCCTAAGAATTAATATTTTTAACTATAGAAATTTGAAGACCCAAGGGTGGTTTAATATTATAAATGAAAAGAACTAATAAACCCAAGGGTTTGATATTATAAACCCAAGAAATTGGTGAACCCACGGTATAGATATTAAAAACGTAAGGGATCGATAAGGCGAAGAGATTCATATGAAAAACAAAATAGGTAAAGAAAGCCTACAAGTTAATATCTTAAACAAAAAGGTTTGATAAAATCACTTGATTATTAATATTATAAACTCAAGTGAAAAATACTAAACCTAAGAGATTAATATTATAAACCTCAAGTATATAAAAAAATTTAAATAAATACTATACACCTAAAATAAACATGATTGAGCATGCTTGATTTAAACATTGAGACAATTTTTTTCACAATGCGACGTTGGAAGAAGAATGACATTGCTTTGCCATGGTTAATTTTCATATTGAAACAATATTTGTCACAATGTGACATTCAACCATGGAAGACCTTAATTGACTACGACTAAATATGATTAAAAATGGTATCCCATGGCTTATCTTCATATTGAGATAATGTTTTTTATAATGTGACATTAGACCATGCATTAATATTAAAGTGTAAGACTAATGTTTAATGCCTAATACTACCAGCCAAAAGAATTAGAAAACTCAAGGGATTAATAAACCCTAATAATTAATATCTTAAACTCAAAACCTAAGAAATGAGTAAACTCTAAAAATTAATAATTTAAACTCGAGATTAATAAAACGAAGGGATTATTAATATTATAAACCAAAAGAACTAATAAACCCAATGGTTCAATATTATAAACCAAAGGAATTGGTGAGCCCAAGGTATAAATATTAATATTATAAACCATGAAATTAATAAAGCATAAGAATCAATATTTTAAACTAAAGAGATTAATAAACCCTAAGAATTAATATTTTATACTCGATAGATGAATAAACCTAATGGGTTATTAGTATTATAAACCAAAAGAAATAATAAACCCAAGGGTTTAATATTGCGAAACAAAGAAATTGGTGAACCAAAGGGATAAATATTAATTACCTAAGGGATCAATAATGCCAAGGGATCAATAAACCTTAAGAATCAATATTATGAACCGAAATATTTTAATCCATGTTTTTATAAACTCTAATATTAAACACAATATTATAAACTCTAATATTAAACCCAAATATTATAAACCCAATATTAAACCCTAATTCTAAACCCTATACGTTAGAATCTATATTATAACCCAACATATCATGCCATAATGTAAATCATAATATGAAAACTCAAAAGATTAATAAACCCAAGGGATTATTAATATTATAAACCAAAATAATTAATAAACACAAGGGTTTAATATTATAAAACAAAGGAATCGGTGAACCCAAGGGATAAATATAAAAAACCTACGTGATCAATAATGCCAAGGTATCAATATTAAAAACACAAGATATTAATAAACCCTAGGAATACAAATTTTAAACTCAAAAACCTAAGAAATTACTAAACCCTAATAATTAATATTTTAAATTATAATAAACCCAAGACATTATTAAGATTATAAAACAAAAGAAGTAATAAACCCAAGGGTTTGATATTATAAACCAAAGTAATTGGTGAACCCAATGGATAAATATTTACATTATAAATAAATAAATTAATAAACCCTAATAACTAATATTTTAAACTCAAGAGATTAATAAACCCATGGGGTTATTAATATTATAAACAAAAATATCTAATGACCCCAAGGGTTTGATATTACAAACCAAAGGAATTGATGAACCCAAGGGACAAATATTGAAGACGTAACGGATCAATAAGGCCAACAGATCAATATTAAAAACACAAAGGATTAATAAACCCTAAGTATTAATATTTTTACTCAAAAACCTAAGAAATTAATAAACCCTAAGATTTAGTATTTTTAGCTCAAGAGATTTTAAGCCCCAAGGGTGGTATAACATTATAAAGGAAAAGAAGTAATAAACCCAAGGGTTTTATATTATAAACCCACGAAATTTGTGAACCCAAGGGATAAATAATAAAAACCTAAGTGATCAATAAGACGAAGGGATCAACATGAAAAACAAAGAGATTTATAAAGGCTACAAATTAATATCTTAAACAAAAAGGTTTGATAAACTCCCATGATTATTAGTATTATAAACACAAGGAAATAATATTAAACCCACGAGATTAATATTATAAAACTCAAGTATATAAAAACCTTTAGTCAAATACTATAAACCGTAAAATAAACATGATTGAGCATGCTTGATTTAAACATTGATACAATTGTTTTCATAATGCGACGTTGGCCAAAGAATGACCATGGTTTACCATGGTTGATTTTCATATTGAGACAATATTTGTCACAATGTGACATTCGACCATGGAAGACCTTTATAGACTATGCCTAACTATGATTAACAATGGTAGCCCATGGCTGATTTTCATATTGAGAGAATGTTTTTCATAATGTGACATTGGACCATACGTTAATATTAAAGTGTATGACTAATATTTAATGCCTAAAATTACCAACCCGAATAATTAGAAAAATAAAGGGATTAATAAACCCTAAGAATTAATATCTTAAACTCAAAACCTAAGAAATGAATAAACCCTAAGAATTAATAATTTAAACTCAACATGTTAATAAACTGAAGGGATTATTAATATTATAAACCAAAAGATCTAATAAGCCCAAGGGTGACTATGGCTCACTTTCGTTCACCATGGGTGACTATGGTTGACTATGTTAGGGAGTAATATTAAACCCAAGGAATGAATATTATCAATCGAATATAATTAATTAAATCCATGGTATTTATATTAAACCAAAGGATTAAAATTATGAACTCTATGAATAATAGTAAACCCTAGAAATATGAACCCTTTTATTAATTAAACCCAAGGATTAATATCATAAATCCACGAGAATAATAAAACCAAGGGATCAATACTAAAACCGCAAGGGAATAATATTACACCAAAGGGATAAATATTATAAACAAAAGGTGTATAGACCTTAAAATAAATATTGTAAACCCTAAAATTTGTATGGTTGAAGATGGTTGATTTTCATATTGAGACAATCTTTGTCATGATGTGATGTTGCCACATGGTTCGTCATGGTTGAGCATGATTTATTTTCATATTTAGATAATCTTTTGTCACAATGAAATGTTGGACCATGGTTGATTTTCATTTTAAGAAAACCTTTGTCACAATGTGACGTTGGACCATTGTTGATCATCATTATAAACCAAGTTGATTTATATAGGCTCAAGGATTAATATTAAAAAATCTATGAATAATAAATCTATGGGATTGATATTAGAAACCAAAGGGATTAATACTAAAAACCCAAGGTACTATAAACACAAGGGAATAATATTAAAACCTGAGGGATAAATATTATAAACCAAAGGTATATAAACCCTAAGATAAATATTATAAACCCTAAAATAGAATGAATGACCATGATTTACCATTCTTGACTTTCATATTGATATAATATTCGGCACAATTCAATGTTTGACCATGGTTGATTTCTATATTGAGAGAATCTTTATCATAATCTTAATATTCTTAATAGTATTAATATTATAATGTAAATATTATTATCTTAATAATATTAAATATTAAAAATTTGAAAGCTTCAATTTTTTAAAACAATTACTATTATAAATATTATTTTTGAATCTAACGTAAACTTTACTTTATATCCAACATCATTACAATATAAACATTAAATTATAATATTAAGCATCTAACATAAACTTTACTGTAAACCCAACGTTGTACTAATATAAACATTAGATCTAATTTAAATTTTAATGTTAGTTCCATAATTTCCTCTTTTAAATATATTAAATTATTATATTATTTAAATTTTAATATCATAATGTAAAAAATAAACATGTAAATATTAGAATGTAAGTATTATTAATTATTAATATTAATACTAATATTAATAGTCTTTATATTAACAAGATTAATGATGATATCATTAATAATTTTAATCATATAGATATGGTTAGAGTAAATAGAAATTTTGAACTTTTATTTTTATTAATAATTCTATTTTTAATTATAAGAAAATAAATATTATTATTCTTATTTATTAATATTTATGTTAATATTATATTTTTAACAATCTTAATATAATTAATAATATTAATATTATAATATAAATGTTATTATTTTAAAGGTTAATTTTTTTTTGAAACAATTACTATTACAAATATTATTTTTTAAACATTATCAATATTAAATTTAATATAAATTTAAATATTGTTTTTAAATCTTATATAAATCCAATATTGTAACAATATAAACACTAAATTGTTGTAATAATATAAATATTAAACCGAATTTAAATTTAACCAAATATTGTAATAATATAAACATTAAAGCTAATTTAAATTTAATATTAACTTGAGGAATTCTTGTTTTGAATAGATTAAATTATCATATTAATTTGAGTTTAATATTATAATGTAAAGCTTAGCCATATCCATATAGCAATTATAATACATTACAAAATTCACACACCCTTCCATTCCATTTTTCATTAGAGGAAGAGATGGGAACAAAAATTAGAGGCTACTTAATGGAAATTTTCAAACGACGTTATAGCCAAGTCTTTCTTAGTTTATTCAAAAATTTTAATTATTTAATTAATTCACTATTAAGACATATGGAGTCCTAGTGTTACATTTATACAAATCGGTGTTTACTTTTAAACATGACAGTATTGTACTATACATTATGTTAGGGAAAATATTTATGTACTTATGAAGTAGTGGTTCTTCAAATCCAATCAATAGTACTGATTTAATTATTGTGTTGATGTGGATCTTATACCAAATTTATACACTATTTTAAAAAATTTAACATCACATGCCGAGCACATTTGTCATAATGGAATTGTGACGAAGTTCCTTACGAAATTTGATGAGAATTTAAATATTATGACAATTTTAATAACATAAATCTTATTTTAGAAAATAAATCACTAATTTAAAATCCTTGAGCATGAAAATATATTTGTTCAACCAAGCTTATTACATGAAATGATTTGTGCTTTTTGTTACTAGTGGTGTTATAACTACATGCAAAATATTTACGGTTGTCTATATATTCTTGAAGAGTCAACAATGTGGATTGGAACTATGAAATATATATGACAGAAATAAATAAATCATTTATTAAATTATTTATTTGTTTTATTAACATTTACAATGCATTATATTTAGTGTTTCTAATGGAATCTAATTCCCTAAAAAAATTGCAATTCCTCATAATGCAATAAAGTATTTATAATTATTATTTAGGTTACATCTAGTTATTGTTTCTAATGTGATATAAGTATACAATAATCACAATATAATATAATATAGTCAGTAGATGTTTGTTTGAATAAAATAGTTCACATTTTTCTCAACACTTAAAACATAATTAGTGTTGATCATGTCAGCCCCCAATTAAAGTTTTGGCCAGTAATCTCGCTTAAACCTTTCAAACCCCCTCTTTCTGCCCTTAGAAATCATTTTTCTGCCTATCGTTGCCATTTCTGACTCCCAAATCACATTAAAACAAAAAAAGGCCGCAGAACACATATTCGAACATATATAAGGCCTAGGCCTCTCAGCCTTTTCCTCCACATGACCGAAAGCCGAGACCGAGCGCTAACCTTGAAGGCACTTATCACATCGGGATATCGGGTGCGTTTATAACCATCGATCTATACAGATCTGACGGTATTCTCAAATCTTCCCCGTGCCCGTGGCCCACTCCGTCCATCGCCCAAATCACCTACCTACCGTCCGATCAAACCGTAAAATCAACGGTCCAGAGTCTATCTGTCTTGGTGGTCCCCGCCCTGCATCCACTGGTCAAAACTGCCTGGTTTCCATCGCACCGCCTTTCGGAGGCGAGCGGTATTTATCAATTCGGAGCGATTCCATACATTGTGTGCCACGTGTCCCCATGTACGGCTCAAAAACCGCCCTCCATCACGTGTTATTTTTCTTCCAAAGACCCAGCGTGATATCGCTATGAGCCATCCTATCTGGGGCGATCCATTCGATGATAGTCACTCCACAAAGTTGCACAGAAGATAACACGGGGAAACCGTACCCCCGGCCCACATTCCATCACCCTCTGACGCAGTTTCAGCCATTGATCTCGTCTTGAGATCGAACAGTCCAGATCATTTTCATGCTCCGCCATTGACTCAGGCTTCCTCCACGTCACCAGTTCCACGTGTGTGTCACATGTTTCCTCCTCCCGTTATATATTCTAGTCATAAGTCAAATTTTCATTGTTTTACGTTAAAAACCTCTGCTCAGTCCGTCCGCCATAGTTCCACTGCATTTTTTGTCACCACCTCGCATTCTTCCACCATTTCATCATGCCGCGTTGCTACGCAGTCATCCCCACGCATGGTTTTCCTAACGAGTTTGCGGGTTTTGCAGGGTTACAGCGGCGATAAATCGCCATGATTCAGTCTATCTTACCGTAACTGGAGCACATCAAAGGACCATGTCTCAGGGACTAAAATCATGGAGAAAGTCCTGGGAAAGTATGTCGACAAGACTCCCATTAAAGAAGTAGGGGTAAAAATCTGTCAAACCCTCCAGAGTCATTCAAAGCACAGATTTTGCAGATAGAGACATTAACGGGGTGACAAAGAAATATCAGTCAAATGATCAAGGAATTTCATGCTTAGCATTGAAGATCCTAAACCTTAATTTAGGATTTAAAAGGTAGAGGGTACAATGCACAGAAAACAATACCCTCAAGGTTTCATTTCAGTAGATTTTTCTTTCAAGAAAGGACTGAATGTCTATGTAATTTTACTCCTCTACCGTGTTCCTGAAGAGACCTTCACCCAGTGCATTTATTTTCGTTAGTAGGCCATAGAGTACATACAACATTACAGAATTATCAAGCAGTATGGGCATGCACGTTTTCACCATCCTGTCTTAATGAGGCAAATTAAATGTTCATCACCTACTTCTTCTACTAGTTTTCTTTTTCTCCTATAAAGCTCCGAAAGAACAGAAGGTTGAGGGTTCCAGATTTTATCAGAAAATTATGCAGTGAAAGGATTTTTGTATACATTTTGTTGAACTCTTGTATGAAGGCTCAGAGCCCATAGGGTCTCAGTGAGGAGGAGTTCCATCTGTTACTTTCTCTTATGTGATATTTAAATAGATCATTTCATTTCATCCATATTTCCTGTATCATGTTTTGGAATGCGAGTGACTCACTGATTTTTGGTATGGATTTATCCTAGTTGATACCCATGCTTGAATTAGTCAAGCACTTTAAATATGGCTCATGCATGATATTATGTTCCACTATTCATCTAAACTGTATTTCTGCTATATTAGTTTCTTTGAGAGGGTGTTTTTAAAACGCTATTGTCATGTATGGATTCTTAGATTGGTAAGCCCATGCATGGTGGTATTGTGTATCTGGATATCAGCTCAATGATAACTAATATTCTCTCAATATTTCATTCACTACAGACACCTTCTGATAAGTTATTTCTGTGAGGTATTTCTGAATTGGCCCTCTTTAGAGTAAGCTGTCTCTAAATTTTCTGTTGCTTTTATATTGAAGTTTTGCATGTTTCCTCTGCAGTATTATTTTCCTTGTGTCAGTTTCTAAAGGTCTTGGTCCCATTCAGATTAGTATTCCTTTTTTTGCAAGAGATAGCATGAGAGATTTTTATCGATAACTTCATCTGTTATACCATATGCTCCTTGCTATATAAGATGTCCTAGGCACTGGTCTATCACAACTCTAGGCTGTCTCTAGGAAGGACAACATCTTTTTGGCACCGTTGTCGGGGAACGAAGTTGAGAAAATGTAAATCCCTGGGCCTCGAAAAAACCTAATTCACCCTTCAAGTAGGTGAGTATGGAGAGTTGAGAGTTGTATATCCCTCACCTTGGTGACTCCACAGTTCCTAAATGATTAAAATACTCCACTGGGTGATCTGTAGGCCGCTGATTATCTTGGTTTCACGAGACTCCACTGGGAGACTATGTCACAGTACAACATCAGCCATGCTGAAGACCAAGCCAGTTCACCAATGCAAGACTCTGAGCAGTTTTCAAAAACACATCCAAGTTTCATGGCTGAGTGTTGAGATGAAATGTCACGTGGCTTGGAAAAAATGGAAGTGGAGGACCTTCCATGGGCTATTCTTCTTCTCAACCCAAGTTGCACACCCGTGCTTAAGAAAATCTTTCTAAGATTGATGATTGAAAGATATGAAGCAGACATCAAACTCTTGAAATCACAATTACAAACTCAAGACCTAGATAATGAGCAAGACATGTATGATGCTTTAAAACCTATGGAAGATGAGGAGGAAAGTGATCAGGAACTGCCTGATTGCTTACCTATATCTTGTGTTACGGTGATCAGAGAGTATTAGGACCTAATAGAAATGGAAAATAGGGAATGTTGCTTGGAGGAAACAAGAGGCCACACAGAAGAGGCTCAAGAGAACATCCCGCCTCCAAGTCAGCTAATGCAAGAAAAAGAGGATTGTTGTGCTTCTGTCCATGATGACAGGGAAACCTCCCTTTTGACAAAAGAAGAGATTGATCAGATATTAAATCAACGATCCACCTCTGACGTCTTTTATAGAACAAATTCCCTTGCTCACTAGTCTATTGAGTTTGTTGATTCGAATCCAAAAAAATCCTTTGAGGATCGATACGAAGAAAGACCTGTTGAGAAGCCGACAGGTTTGATTAGTGACCTTGGTTATGATTATGACTTTCCTAGTTATGATCTATTTGATGATGACTATTTCCAAAGAGAAGCTGAGTTCACACAGCCATCATCAATAGATCCATGGGAGGAAATCCAGGGCCAACAACTCCAGAGAAGCAGTGAACCCTGTCAGCCTATCTATGATACTAATGGGGAGGGATATGATAGTATAATAGCAGATGAAGATTCTTTGAATCTTCATTCTGCTCTACTACAGATCATCAGTGAGATTGGAAACCAGTAGCCTTTTCTTTCAGAAGATGAGGAGGAAAGTAAAGAAGAAGTTCTTGAGCAGATTGAAATTAAGGGGCCTCCTCTTGAAAAGGAAGAAGAAATGAAACATACCCCTGCTCAGGAATACATAGATCGGTTCACAAAGCTCAGCTCATACGAGCAGAACATATCAGAGCTCCAAGAGGACAGCACTGTCATATACAATGAGTCCTCCAGTTCAAAAGATGAAGAGGACACTCTACTCCAAGAGAGTCTTCTTCTCCATC
Organism: Pinus albicaulis; assembly: GCA_034641835.2. Classification (NCBI taxonomy): domain Eukaryota; kingdom Viridiplantae; phylum Streptophyta; class Pinopsida; order Pinales; family Pinaceae; genus Pinus; species Pinus albicaulis. Next base: position 589,391,062 of record CM076577.1, on the reverse strand, counting down.
AAGTGGAAGAAGAAGAGATCCTGGTTGAAGCCTGCCTGCCAAATATTCATAACCAGGTATCTTTTCATTATCCTTATGCTCATTTCCTACAAACATTTAAGGAAGGATCAAAGGTCTTTTTAAGCAGCTTGTTGCAGACAGAAAGAAAAAATTTTGATGCTGCTGAAGAAGAACAAAACGAGTGAGAGCAACCTTTCCTATTCAGCCTGCTCAAGGAGCTGGGCAGAACATACCAGTCATGGGATCACTTGATGGACTGGTTGCATTGGAAGACAATGTTTGTAAGATAGAATTGTAAACAGTCCCGTTAGAGTAGGGTAGGTAGGAAAAGCTCAATAAAGCTCAGTCTGTGAGCATATAGTTAGTTTTTTTAATTCCTGCGAAGTCTAGCAAGCTAGATAGTTTAATCCTGGCTTGGTTGTTTTTCAATTTCTATTTTAGAATGTAGAGAAGAAATCTGCTAGACAGTTTAATCCTAGCAGATGTAGTCTAGGTAGAGAAAATGTGAGATCAACAGTTTAATCTAGTCTCATGGGGTAATAAGGGTAGTAGTAGAATAGGTTTATTTTTCATGTGTGGAAAAATTGTGAGATTATCCAAGAAGGTCCCAGAAGAATATAAGGAGTTGTACCTCAAATTATTTCAATCTTGCAAAGATGTGTTTTCATGGTCATATCAAGACCTAAAAACTTTTGACATCAGCATAATGCAGCATAAAATTCTTCTAAAGGGAGAACCTCAATTTCAAAATTGGGATTGCAGAATGTGAAAATACAAGGGAATGAAGACAGTGAGGACTTTCTGGGTCTTGGATGAAACTTAGGATTTCTGAGGAAAGAAATGGTGACTGAATCATCAAGTAAGACCATTGGGTCTTATGATTTCAAAACTGACAAGAATCGGCTGAGGTGTCTGATGAAAAAAGAGAAGACTAGAGGACAGAATTCTGGAACTGCCACAGTAATGGAAAATCAGAATGCTATTCTGATAGAAGATGAAAAGTAGAGGTGCTAAAGAGCAGGGTCCGCATAGAAGATTATCAGATGGTATGCGAAGTTCTCGACACGTCCAAGGATGAATGTGCAATCCCCAGGTGGAGCCAATGTTGATGATGTCAACCCCCGATTAAATTTTTGGCTAGTAATCCTGCTTAAACCTTTCAAACCCCCTCTTTCTGCCCTAAGAAATTATTTTTTTGCCTATCGTTGCCATTTCTGACTCCCAAATCACATTAAAAAAAAAAAGGCCGTAGAACCCATATTCGAACATATGTAAGGCCTAGCCCTCTCAGCCTTTTCCTCCACATGACCGAAGGCCGAGACCGAGAGCTAACCTTGAAGGCGCTTATCACATCGGGATATCGGGCGCGTTTATAATCGTCGATCTGTACAGATCTGATGGTATTCGCAAATCTTCCCTGCACCCGTGGCCCACTCCATCCATCGCCAAAATCGCCTGCCTACCATCTGATTAAATCGTAAAATCAACGGTCCGGAGTCTATCTATCCCGGTGGTCCCCGCCCCACGTCCACTGGTCAAAACTAACTGGTTTCCATCGCACCGCCTTTCGGAGGTGAGCGATATTTCTTAATTCGGAGTGATTCCATACATTGTGTGTCGCGTGTCCCCGCATACAGCTCAAAAACCACCCTCCATCATGTGTTATTGTTCGTCCAAAGACCCAGCACGATATCGCTCTGAGCCGTCCAATCTGGGGTGATCCATCCAACGATAGTCACTCCACGAAGTTGCGCAGAAGATAACACATGGAAACCATACCCCTGGCCCACAGTCCATCGCCCTCCGATGAAGTTTCAGCCATTTATCTCATCTTGAGATCGAATGGTCCAGATCATTTGCATGCTCTGCCGTTGACTCGATCGTCCTCCAAGTCACCCATTCCACGTTTGTGTCACATGTTTCCTCCTCCCGTTATATATTCCAGTCATAAGTCAAAATTTCATTATTTTACGTTAAAAACCTCCACCCAGTCCGTTCGCCATAGTTCCACTGCATTTTTCGTTGCCACCTCGCATTCTTCTACCATTTCATCATGCCGCGTTGCTACGCAGTCATCCCCACTGCATCTCCATCCCCACGCATGGTTTTCCTAACGAGTTTGCAGTTTTGTAGGGTTACAGCGGAGGTAAATCGCCATGATTCAGTCTATCTTACCATAACTGGAGCACATCAAAGGACCATGTCTCAGGGACTGAAATCATGGAGAAAGTTCTCGAAAAGTATGCCGACAAGACTCCCATTAAAGAAGTAGGGGTAAAAATCTGTCAAACCCTCCAGAGTCATTCAAAGCACAGATTTTGCAGATAGAGACATTAACGGGGCGGCAGAGAAATATCAGTCAAATGATCGAGGAATTTCATGCTCAGCATTGAAGATCCTAAACCTTAATTCAGGATTTAAAAGGCAGAGGGTACAATGCACAGAAAACAATACCCTCAAGGTTTCATTTTAGTAGAGTTTTCTTTCAGGAAAGGACTAAATGTCGATGTAATTTTACTCCTCTACCGTGTTCCTGAAGAGACTTTCACCCAGTGCAGTTATTTCAGTTAGCAGGCCACAGAGTACATACAAAATTACAGAGTTATCAAGCGTATGGGCATGCATGTTTTCACCATCCTATCTTAATGAGGGAAATTAAATGTTCATCACCTACTTCTTCTGCTAGTTTTCTTTTTCTCCTATAAAGCTCCGGAAGAACAGAAGGTTGAGGGTTCCAGATTTTATCACAAAATTATGCGGTGAAAGGATTTTTGTATACATTTTGTTGAACTCTTGTATGAAGGCTCATAGCCCGTAGGGTCTCAGTGAGGAGGAGTTCCATCTGTTAAAGATGATTCTTGTCTTTGGTATTTCACAGTTTGTAACTTTCTCTTATGTGATATTTAAATAGATCATTTCATTTCATCCATCTTTCCTGTGTCATGTTTTGGAATGTGAGCGGCTCACTGATTTTTGGTATGGATTTATCCTAGTTGATACCCATGTTTGAATTAGTCAAGTGCTTTAAATATGGCTCATGCATGATATTCTATTCCACTATTCATCTAAACTGTATTTCTGCTATATTAGTTTCTTTGGGAGGGTTTTTTTAAAATGCTATTGTCATGTATGGATTCTTAGAATGGTAAGCCCATGCATGGTGGTATTTTGTATCTGGATATCAGCTCAATGATAACTAATATTATCTCAATATTCCATTCACTACAGACACCTTCTGATAAGTTATTTCTGTGAGGTAATTCTGAATTGGCCCTCTTTACAGTAAGTTGTCTTTGAATTGTCTGTTGCTTTTATATTGGAGTTTTGCATGTTGCCTCTGTAGTATTATTTTCCCTGTGTGAGTTTCTGAAGGTCTTGGTCCCATTCAGATTATTATTCCTTGTTTTACAAGAGATAGCATGAGAGATTTTTGTCGATAACTTCATCTGTTATACCATATGCTCCTTGCTATATAAGATTTCCTAGGCACTGGTCTATCACAACTCTAGGCTATCTCTAGTAATGACAACATCTTTTTGGCGCCGTTGCCAGGGAACAAAGTTGAGAAAATGTAAATCCCTGGGCCTCGTCAAAACCTAATTCACTCTTCAAGTAGGTGAATATGGAGAGTTGAGAGTTGTAGATCCCTCACCCCGACGACTCCGCAGTTCCTAAATGATTAAAAGACTCCATTGGGTGATCAGTAGGCCACTGATTAGCTTGGTTTCACGAGACTCCACTGGGAGACTATGTCACAATACAACATCAGCCATGCTGAAGACCAAGCCACTTCACCAATGCAAGACTTTGAGTAGTTTTCAAAAATGCATCCAAGTTTCATGCCTGAGTTTCGAGATGAAATGTCACGTGGCTTGGAAAAACTAGAAGTGGAGGATTTTCCACGGGCTATTCTTCTTCTCAGCTCAAGTTGCACACTCGTGCTTAAGAAAATATTTCTAAGATTGATGATTGAAAGATATGAAGCTGAGATCAAACTCTTGAAATCACAAGAACAAACTCAAGACCTAGATAATGAGCAAGACATGTATGATGCTTTAAAACCTATGGAAGATGAGGAGGAAAGTGATCAGGAACTACCTGATTTCTTACCTATATCTTGTGTTATGCTAATCAGAGAGTATCAAGACCTAATAGAAATGGAAAATAGGGAATGTTGCTTGGAGGAAACAATAGGCCACACAGAAGAGGCTCAAGAGAACATCCCGCCTCCAAGTCAGCTAATGTAAGAAAAATAGGATTGTTGTGCTTCTGTCCATGATGACAGGGAAACCCCCCTTTTGACAGAAGAAGAGATTGATCAGATATTAAATCAGCGATCCACCTCCGAAGTCTTTTATAGAACAGATTCCCTTGCTCACTTGTCTATTGATTTTGATGATTCGAATCCAAAAAACTCCTTTGAGAATCGAGATGAAGAAAGAGCTGCTCAGAAGCCAACAGGTTTGATTGGTGACCTTGCTTACGATTATGACTTTCCTAGTTATGATCTATTTGATGATGACTGCTTCCAAAGAGAAGCTGAGTTCACACAACCATCATCAGTAGACCCATGGGAGGAAAGCCATGGCCAGCAACTCAAGAGAAGCAGTGAACCCTGTCAGCCTATCTATGATACTGATGGGGAGAGCTATGATAGTATAATAGCAGATGAAGATTCTTTGAATCTTCATTCTGCTCTACTACAGATCATTAATGAGATTGGAAACCAGCAGCCTTTTATTTCAGAATATGAGGAGGAAAGCAAAGAAGAAGTTCTTGAGCAGATTGAAATTAAGGGGCCTCCTCTTGAAAAGGAAGAAGAAATGAAACATAAACCTGCTCAAGAATACATAGATCGGTTCACAAAGCTCAGCTCATCCGAGAAAAACATATCAGAGCTCCAAGAGGACATCACTTTCATATACGATGAGTCCTCCAGTTCAGAAGATGAAGAGGACACTCTACTCCAAGAGAGTCTTCTTCTCCATCCAGTGGAAGAAGAAGAGATCCTGGTTGAAGCCTGCCTACCAGATATTCATAACCAGGTATCTTTTCATGATCCTTATGCTCATTTCCTACAAACATTTAAGGAAGGATCAAAGGTCTTTTTGAGCAGCTTGTTTTGGACAACAAGAAATTTTTTTGAAGTTGCTGACGAAGAACAGAATGAGTGCGAGCAACCCTGCCTATTCAGCCTGCTCAAGGAGCTGGGCAGAACATACCAGTCATGGGATCACTTGATGGACTGGTTGCATTGGAAGACAATGTTTGTAAGCTAGACTTGTAAACAGTCCCGTTAGAGTATGGTAGGTAGGAAAAGCTCAATAAAGCTTAGTCTGTGAGCATATAGTTAGTTTTTTTAATTCCTACGAAGTCTAGCAAGCCAGACAGTTTAATCCTGGCTTGGCTGTTTTTCAATTTCTGTTTTAGAATGTAGAGAAGAAATGTGCTAGATAGTTTAATCCTAGCAGATGTAGTCTAGGTAGAGAAAATGTGAGATCAAAAGTTTAATCTAGTCTCATGGGGTAATAAGGGTAGAAGTAGAATAGGTTTATTTTTCATGTGTGCAAAAATTGTGAGATTATCCAGGAAGGTCCCAGAAGAATATAAGGAGTTGTACCTCAAATTATTTTAGTCTTGCAAAGATGTGTTTGCATGGTCATATCAAGACCTAAAAACTTTTGACATCAGCATAATGAAGCATAAAATTCCTCTAAAGGGAGAACCTCAATTTCAAAATTGGGATTGCAGAATGTGAAGATACAAGGGAATGAAGACAATGAGGACTTTCTGGGTCTTGGATGAAACTTAGGATTTCCTAGGAAAGAAATGGTGACTGAATCATCAAGTAAGACCATTGGGTCTTACGATTTCGAAACTAACAAGAATGCGCTGAGGTGTCTGATGAACAAAGAGAATAATGGAGTACAAAATTTGGAACTGCTGCAGTAATGGAAAATCAGAATGCTATTCTGATAGAAGATGAAAAGAAGAGGTGCTAAAGAGTAGGCTCTGCATAGAAGATTATCAGATGGTATGTGAAGTTCTCGACACGTCAAAGGATGAATGTGCCATCGCCAGGTGGAGCCAATGTTGATCATGTCAGCCCTTGATTAAATTTTTGGCCAGTAATCCCGCTTAAACCTTTCAAACCCCCTCTTTCTACCCTAACAAATAATTTTTTTGCCTATCGTTGCAATTTCTGACTCCCAAATCACATTAAAACAAAAAAAGGTCGTAGAACCCATATTCGAACATAAATAAGGCCTAGCCCTCTCAGCCTTTTCCTCCACATGACCGAAAGCAGAGACCGAGCACTAACCTCGAATGCACTTATCACATCGGGATATCGGGCGCGTTTATAACCGTCGATCTGTACAGATCTGACGGTATTCACAAATATTCCCCGCGCCCATGGCCCACTCTGTCCATCACCCAAATCGCCTGCCTACCATCTAATTAAACCGTAAAATCAACGGTCCAGAGTCTATTTGTCCCGGTGGTCCCCGCCCCGCGTCCACTGGTCAAAACTGGCTGGTTTCCATCGCACCGCCTTTCGGAGGCTAGCGATATTTCTCAATTCAGAGCGATTCCATACATTGTGTGCTGCGTGTCCCCGTGTACAGCTCAAAAACCACCCTCCATCGTGCGTTATTGTTCGTTCAAAGACCCAGCATGATATCGCTGTGAGCCATTCGATCTGGGGCGATCCATCCGACGATAGTCGCTCCACGAAGTTGCGCAGAAGATAACACGGGGAAATCGTACCCCTGGCCCACAGTCCATCGCCCTCCGACGAAGTTTCAGCCATTTATCTCGTCTTGAGATCGAACGATCCAGATCATTTGCATGCTCCACCGTCGACTCGGTCTTCCTCCACGTCACCTGTTCCACGTGGGTGTCACATGTTTTCTCCTCCCGTTATATATTCCAGTCATAAGTCAAAATTTCATTGTTTTACGTTAAAAACCTCCGCCCAGTCCGTTCGCCATAGTTCCACTGCATTTTTCGTCGCCACCTCGCATTCTTCCACCATTTCATCATGCTGCGTTGCTACGCAGTCTTCCCCACTGCATCTCCATCCCCACGCATGGTTTTCCTAATGATTTTGTGGGTTTTGCATGGTTACAACAGCGTTAAATTGCCATGATTCAGTCTATCTTACCATAACTGGAGCACATCAAAGGACCATGTCTCAGGGACTGAAATCATGGAGAAATCCCTAGGAAAGTATGCCAACAAGACTCTCGTTAAAGAAGCAGGGTTAAAAATCTGTCAAACCCTCCAGATTCATTCAAAGCATAGATTTTGCAGATAGAGACATTAACGGGGCAACAAAGAAATATCAGTTAAATGATCAAGGAGTTTCATGCTCAACATTGAAGATCCTAAAGCTTAATTCAGGATTTAAAAGGCAGAGGGTACAATGCACAGAAAACAATACCCTCAAGGTTTCATTTCAGTAGAGTTTTCTTTCAGGAAAGGACTGAATGTCTATGTAATTTTACTCCTCTACCGTGTTCCTGAAGAGACTTTCACCCAGTGCATTTATTTCAGTTAGCAGGCCACAGAGTACATACAACATTACAGAGTTATCAAGAAGTATGGGCGTGCACGTTTTCACCATACTGTCTTAATGAGGAAAATTAAATGTTCATCACCTACTTCTTCTACTAGTTTTCTTTTTCTCCTATAAAGCTCCGAAAGAACAGAAGGTTGAGGGTTCCAGATTTTATTAGAAAATTATGCAGTGAAAGGAGTTTTGTATACATTTTGTTGAACTCTTGTATGAAGACTCAGAGCCCATAGGGTCTTAGTGAGGAGGAGTTCCATCTATTAAAGAGGATTCTGGTCTTTGGTATTTCACAGTCTGTAACTTTCTCTTATGTGATATTTAAATATATCATTTCATTTCATCCATATTTCCTGTATCATGTTTTGGAATGCGAGTGGCTCATTGATTTTTGATATGGACTTATCCTAGTTGATACCCATGGTCGAATTAGTCAAGCGCTTTAAATATGGCTCATGCATGATATTCTGTTCCACTATTCATCTAAACCGTATTTCTGCTATATTAGTGTCTTTGGGAGGGTGTTTTTAAAAAATTATTGTCATGTATGGATTCTTAGATTGGTAAGCCCATGCATGGTGGTATTTTGTATCTGGATATCAGCTCAATGATAACTAATATTCTCTCAATATTTCATTCACTACATACACCTTCTGATAACTTATTTCTATGAAGTATTTCTGAATTGGCCCTCTTTACAGTAAGTTGTCTCTGAATTGTCTGTTGCTTTTATATTGGAGTTTTGCATGTTGCCTCTGTAGTATTCTTTTCCCCGTGTCAGTTTCTGAAGGTCTTGGTCCCATTCAGGTTAGTATTCCTTGTTTTACAAGAGATAGCATGAGATATTTTTATCGATAACTTCATCTGTTATACCATATGCTCCTTGCTATATAATATGTCCTAGGCATTGGTCTATCACAACTTTAGGCTGTCTCTAGGAACGAAAACAATTAGCAAAAAGTTTTTTTTTTTTTAATAATTTATTAAAAAAGAATCTTAGTGTTATATATAAAATTGGTTTTAAAACAATACAAAATTTCTCCTACAAAACCCTTAAATTATTTTCATTGCTTTAAAATTAAACGTATAAAAAAATCGAAGTAAACAACGAATTTTTTGGTAATGCAACATAAAATAAACAAATTATGTAATAATTTTTTAAGAGAACATCAAATTTTAAAAATAAATCATAAACCACATTTACTACTGTAAAACTTAAATAAAGGCTTCATCTAGTGTTTCATCTACTCCATTTTGAAACACACTACCATTCCTCCTGTTGTTATACAAGTTATTGCATTGAATGGTAAAATTGAAAATTCCTTTCTTATTTTTACACTCAGAATATAGCTTGATTAAAATAATTAAAGTGACATATCAGTGCTTATTTAAAATAGGAAAATCACGATACATTTGAAAAAAAAAAATTCGATATGTTTCCTATGTCTCAAATTGTTTAGCATCCCTCAAATTATTAATATATTCCAAATTCCTGAAGTTGAATTTTGGTTTAGAAAGTGCAAAGCCCCGCCAAAAATTCCAACACTCTTTTCTATAAAATAAATATGAAAATGAAGAGGAATACCTTTTACTAATTTTTGTTTTGAGTCTACATATCTTTATCATTTGTCCATTTACAATGCTAGCTCCATTTGTGCTTGGTTCGATCCAAATTGAGGAGTTGAGATTGCATAAATGGCCTAAATATTTAACTGCAACGAAACAATAAACATTCAACAATTTATTGGTGAAAACCATAAGATTTTGTGGGGGTTGAGTTAGATTTTGAGAAATAGAGTAGGATTGAGGTTAACACTTGGTGAAAAATCTGTAATTTATATACTAAAAATAAATAAATATCAATTTATAAAAAAATCATAGTGAGTTCATTTGTAAAAAATATGCATAATTAGACATAAAAAGCTAAAGCCTAATTGACTACAACAACCATATTTATTTCTGCAAATCCTAAAGCAAGGTTTATAGTTTAGTTTCACCATTATTAGTTTAGCGGGCTAACAAAGCTAAGAAAGAGACTATCCTGCACACATTTAAATAAGGTTATTACTCACAATATTTTTAATGATAATTCATCCATTTATACTTATAGCCTCTGATAAAAGGGACCCAGGTCAAAGATAACATAAAATAATGAACCCTAGTCAAATATAATAAAAAATAATGAACCCCTATTAGGTTTAAATCGGGAGGGGTAAAATGTGGTAATTATCGAAATATATAACAATGAAATAGTACGAAAATGTCTAGGGCCATGCTTGGAGTAATTTAACACTCAAAGTGGAGATATTTAAAGACATTTTTGAATTAATAATACAAAATAATGAGCTCCACTTAGGTTTAGATCCAAGAGGGTAAAATGTTGAAATTTTCCATCCAAAGGAAATATATAACAATGAACTCGTAGGCAAACAACTAGGGCCATGATCGCAGTAATTTAACACTTGAAGTGGAGCCATTTAAACAAATATCCTAGCGCATCCTGTAGGATAAGAAAATGGTGAACCGACCTGTCATACAACAACATATTTAAAGGTAAATTTCCAGATGTGGGTAAGAATGACAGAAAGGCATCCAACATAGATGATACCAGTTCCGTACCTAGGAAAATATAAAGCAACTTGAGAAAGTTATTATGAGTTTTCCGGTAAAATTTATAGCCACATACCATAGGGAACAATACACATTGAAACAAATCAACTTATTCGTTCACAAAATAGGTGACTACGTTGAATGAATTCCTATATTTCAGTTGTAAAGAAAAATAAACATAGGGAAATAATAACTATAAACGAGACTTTAATACCCAAAACATGCAGTAGCAAATGTAAACCAGTGGAGCAAGTAAAAATTACAAGAGTTCAATATCTGGTTGGGAGCCATGTATACCATTATAATTATATATAATTTGATCACTATCACCATTATAATTTACTCATGAGAAATGAAACATGTAGAGTTTTTGGGATGGACATAACAAGGTAAGCAGATTTGTGATGAAACGAAATATAAGGAATTGAAACTTACTTCTTTCCAGGTGAAATGGAGCATGCTGCATGTCACAAAACTAGAATATGAATAGCTTGGTGAAAGATATCATGCGACATGGGGCACAATGAGAATATGAATAGGGAGTAGTTACACATAACTAGGCCATATTTACTACAAAGGGAAAAATCGAGAATATTAACACAGAGTCACATAACCTCTTAACATATATGAGAAAGAGAGTGCACACAAACCTCCCCTTATTCCTGCATGTTTCAACATTCATACAGTTCATAATGCAAAGAGAAATAAGTTTCAAAGGCATGGTTCATTATAATTTTTTAATCTCATTTTCTGCAATCCATCATACCTGGAGATAAATAAGAGGCACAATAATTTCTTAATCATAATTTGGTAAAAAAATAATTTAAGTGCAGTTTAAACACTTGATTTAGATATGTAAGGAGGTTAAGTGTTTCAGTTGCATTCATTTATGGAGTGGTAACAACGAGAATATACTGGCATCTTTCAATTTAAACCATACGATGAAAAATATTAATTACCAAAAATATTAAAGTGGCCAGTTCCAACAGGGGGGCGCCTATCGGCGTAATTACATAGCTTAAGAAGATGATAATTATGCCCTTTTTTATATATGAAATATAGGTAGAAATTCTTGCACATATTTTCATCACAGAATGACCTCAACAATCTAGTTCAACTAATCACTTTTTAATATAAATTTAAATGTGATTATAAGTGGATTAACAAACAGAGGGATCTGAACCATCGATATGGATGATGCACAGTACATATTAACTACCAATAATAGAGTCAAAATTACCCTAACATAATATATATGATCTAATTATTTATTATTGATGTTGGAAATCTCCCAAATTAAAAATAGAAATTTAGCAATGATTGTTTCACAATTATACTAGCAGTGATGGTCATGACGGAGGTTTGACACCAATGAACACTTATCCTTTTATAAAAAACTATAGATAAAAAAGGAATAAAAAAATTCATAGATAACAATATATTCCCCTCCTTGCAAGTTTTTTGATAGAGGATACTAGTTATACAATTACTTCACTAAAGAAAAGATATGTAAATAGAAGAAACTAAATATTTATAGATGTGACTTATATCATTGCATATTCACATTTTGATATGAATTCTCTTATATTATTAATGTTTTCCTTTACTTCTTAGGTTCAAGGAATTTGTATAATATCACATACTCCTTTTCAAACCATTTTAGTAACCGTCTTTAATGGTAGCCTCTTTCTATTTGATGACTATCCTAACTTTATCTCACATGCTTTTCCTTTTACTTGTGCATTTATTATTGCCAATTTTTACAGTGAGATTATTCCTTCTGGGTTCCAAGTTCTAACATTAATTCTACATTAATAAAATATGGGTAGCAAAGACATTACTTCTCACTTCTAAAGTGTTTTAAAATTACACAGGCTAAGGGGATGATAATCATCCCCTTTTTTAGATATGAAATATAGGTATAATTTTTCCACATATTTTCATCACAAAATGACCTCAACAATCTAGTTCAACTAATCAATTTTTAATATAAATTTAAATGTGATTATAAGTGGATTAACAAAGAGAGGGATTCAAACTGTCGATATTGATGATGCACAGTACATATTAACAATCCACTAATTTTCTCTACTCAGCCATCTCTCCAAGATGGAAGCGTTCATGTAACAAAAGGAATGGTGGAGTAATGGTGTATACAATGGCATATATAGATGGTAAAAATATGGTAACAATAATATAATGGGTATTAAAATGATTTAGTTAGATAAAAAACAATATGGTTAATTCTTATTTAATTTAAAATATTTATTTATTTTCCTCTATTTTTTCTAATTTTCTTAGCCTAGCCATCAACCAAGCCAAAAAAAAGTAAAAAATCATTCATACAATGCTTTTCCTAATTTTAGAGCTAAAATACTTATTGTAAAACCAAGAAAAAAACAATTAAAAATTAAACCTCTTTTATCATCTCTTCATTCCCTCTCCAATCGTTTTGAATAGCTGATTTTTTTTTGGGTTTATCAATCGTGTTTTGAACATTGAATCTCATGGTTTACATCATATTTCATAACACAACAATCACCAATTAAACTACCCCTATGGAATTATTTGAATAATTAAGTTACAAAAAATGAACTACTATATTTATTCCTCTCCAATATCAAATTTTATCGACATTTTGTTTGAGCTTCGTGGAATTTTTTCTGTTAGGGATCAAAATCAAAAGTAATAATGAACAACGTAACTAGAAATATTTTTCATTATTTGAAGCTTTTCAAATTTCTCTTTCTATCAGGATCATCTAGAAAGTGAGTAAGTATTCTATAATTTGGAGCCCTTCGGTAAAAAAGAGAAAATGAGAAAATAGAAGAACTGACGTAGATTCTATGGGTATGATAAGAAATCAAGATTTTGTTAAAAATGAAAGAAAAAAGAATTGAAATATCCTTTCACAAATATTTGATATAAATATTATACTTCTTCCCTTATACCACACTTTATCCGCATGAAGAAACAAAATGGCATGAAATTCTCATGTTCGGTTCTAAATCAAAATCATTCAATATTCAATGTTGACCATAACCCCTATTCTTATAAGCTAACAATGTGGGTTTCACTCTTTCTACTCAAAAATATATATCCATGTATTCTATACCTATTTATATCTTCAAAATAGGTATATGAAAAGTGATCAAGTATAAAATATATTTTCACAATTCACTTGAAATCTATTTTCCATTGCAATGTGAAAATGATTCCACTCTTTTCCTATCCTAATAAAAAGGTGGATCAGGAGGACAATGTATGTCAAAGAGATTGAAAATGAAAATGGAAGACAGAAATATGATCCAGCCTCTAATTGATAAGACATGTGTGTTTTAAACGTTTGGTGTGGGTTCAAATATTATTGGATGCAATTATCTTCACTTGTTTAAATGGTTGTATAATGTATTGGAATAAATAATTGATTTCCTTTTCCTATTCTAAATAATTTTACTGAATGATAAAATAATCAAAATTTTTTATTTAATTACAAAATGTTTAATATGTTTTTTTAAGTCTCTTTCAAGAAGCATTTTACTTCTTCTCTAAATTTACCAATATAATGTATAATTTATTCGAATTGAAGTTTATTCTTTATCAAATACTCACGTAACTAAAGAAAAAATTTATAGTCATTGACCCTTTTTCAACTGATCTTAGTAGCTTTATCAAAGTCGAAAGCGAATTGTGAAAAAGATTCCTAAGTGTGCAAATTGAGATGCATCTAATTTAAGGTTTCCAACTAGATTTTCATAGATTTTATTAGAGCCATGGATCCTATTCTAGATATTAAAAAAAAAACCACATTAATAGTAATTTGAATCCAAACATTGAATAGATTAGCCAATGAAAGTATATTTCGATTGACAATGGAAATTAGATTAGTGGGAGTATACGTTGAAACGTCTCTATCTTGAGTCTCAACTTAACGAAGGAATTATCCCCACACCTAACTAAGAACTTAATTTAGTTTCTCTTTCCAAGAGACAAGAATGCCAATAGAAAATATCCCCGAACTAATAATCTCCCCCACGTGGTCTTCTTCTTAACAGAAGAGACATTGTCAATAAGATTTTTCCTATTTGGAGATGTCATCCTAAATGGTTAAAAATATGGATCGGAAATTATGTTAAATTTAAATTATGCTTAAATTAAAATATAGTTAGATGTTAATCATATTAAAAACTAAATTAGCTTTTATTAATATAATTTATTTTTAAATTTAAAATATATTTTATTTTGAATATTTATTAATAACAAAATATTAAAAAAAATATTTATTTATAACACAAATTAAGTATTATTATAAATAATATTAATATTTAAATTTTAATATATATTTTAATAAATTTAGAAATTAATATAAAATTTAGAATATCTTTAACTCATAGAACTTAATTTAATAGTTAAATGTCTTTATATTCAATCTAATTAAAACTATCACTTTAAACGTTTTTATATTCAATATAAATAAAATTATATCACTTTTTAAATATATTATTGGGCTTAGAGATATTCTCTAGTCCACTATAGAAGAGATGTTATAATTTTTTATCATATTCTATATTTTTAAGTTATGTAAACATTTGACTCATTCAAATTACACCAAAATAAAAATAAAATAAAATAAAACTAAATAAAATAAAACAATAAAAATAATAATTTTACCACGACATCCTCTCTAGCTAAGTACTGTAGAGATGTTGAAATGTAATGTAATTCTTTTTAAACATTTTGACTAAGTAAAAATATAATAAAAGTAACCCGACTTTAAATAAAAATAACTTCAAACTAAAATAATAATAATAAAATTGTAGGATAAAATTATTATATTTATTAATTTATGTTAAGTAGTTAAGCTAAATTTGACTTTGTCAAGTTAGTGATAGCCTTGGAGGTCAATTTTATGAGAACCCATGGGTATTGATGCATAGCATTCATGAGGAATATATCCTATTTAAGGAGAGAAATTAAATTACGCATCTTACCTTTCGATCTACCAAACTTATTTTATAGTGAAAGGGGTTTTGATCCCTTGTGGCACATGGTATATCCGGACTTAAGATGGTTGTATACTAGTATACATGCATATACCAACTTATATTATCACATTTTATGGAGAGATATATTGAAGTGAGTAGAACAAGTCTTTCTTGTGCATCTCCAATTATATGTTACATTGATAAAACCACAATAAAGTATTTTTTATTAAATAAATAGAGAAAATAATTTATAATATATAATATGTGCATGCCTTATTGTGTCAATAAGTGTTCTACAATAAATTATGGAAGGATATACATTAGATAAAGTGTTTCTCTAAATATTTAGATCAAATAATAGAAAAAACACAATATTTGCCCACCAAAAAAATGATAAAAGTTATAATTTTATTCTATTATATTGTTATATTATAGTTTTATTTTATTATTAACAAAATAAAAAAAACTCATTATCTACGTTATACACATGCTCACACATATATCTAATGGTTATAAAATAATATCGTTTTTACCATGTAAATTAAAATAATGATAATTAATATTAGTAAACATGATATTTTACAATTATATAAATAAACAATACGATGTATAACACATCCATAGGGTCTTGGATAGACAATGATCGAGTTCTCTATTTATATACTCCTCGATGTGAAGTCACTGTTTCAATTCCCCGCCCCTCGCTATTGGGGTGATATATTGGACATGATGACGATATAGTCCCACCAAGCTTACAAAAGAAAAAATATGATGTATTACACATTTAAAAATTAAATTGAAATTATATTAAACACACTATTTGAAAATTAAATTGAAAATATATTAAATACACTATAAAAAAATGCAAAATGCATATTTATGTAGCTATATGTATTATCAAATTTTAACAAAATTAAAATTAGTAGTGTCTCATGTGAAATTTATATAGATATAAATAGTCCTATTAAGAAATAACGGAGACATTAACTCCTAGTATACCAAACCCGAAGAGGAATCAAATCTCTCAAAGTGGAAACCTTTTCTAAAGTTTTGCAATTATAAACAGGTTTGCATCTACATCCAAAGTTAAGGTGGATCTATGATTTTAAATAGGAAATCTATATAATATGTTATAATTTATTACATGGTATTTGGGTATGTAGATTTCCAAAGTCACTTAGTGTACGATGCGTTTACATTTACGATATCCAACATTTCATTTTTACACTACAGATGTAATCACATAATAATTAGGTGTAGTTCTAGAAAAAATGTAAGGAAAAATGTTTTTTGACCTAGACCATTCCACCCAACAAAATGTGTAAATAATGAATATAAATTTGATTAATTATAATTAGGTGAGGGAGATGAATTTGATTAATTTCAAAATAAAAAGTCATATGAAAAAGTGCTATATCAAGTGATTTATGGTTTTTTTAGGCATATGGTATTAATAATAAATAATAATAGCCCATAGTATTGTAATAAAGCCTAAGAATATATATAACAAATTGGATATAAATGCCCATAAATCTTGTTCCATGTTATTTAAATCAGACTTTGAACACTAAATAACAACTTGAACTTTCCATTTCCAAAGAAGGAATTTTATACATGATGAAGAGGCGTTTGGACTGTATGCATTGTTGGTGGTGAAAAATTCTTCAAGAAGCTAGGTGAAATCTCCAGAAACCATGAGACACAATTCTTTTTGCATTTAATGTGGTTGGTAACTCCGTAGGTTGGAATTAATATTATCCAACACTGCATAATTCCAACCATATGAAAAGCACAAAATGCGCTATAACACAATGCATAAGACACAAAAATACTCTTTATTGACATGCCTACTCATCTATGTCTCATCTAGGCTTACAACATAATCTTGATTTTCTACAACACATAACTTCTACAAATATCAAATATAGCCTTCCCAAGAAGCTTAGTGAATATGCCAACCACATTTTCATTTGTATTACAGTATATTAAGTCAATTTACTTTGATTTTACTTTTCCACTTACAAAATGATGTTATGCGTCAATATGCTTTCACCTTGCATGACATACAGTATTGTTCGCCAATTTGATGGTGATTTGATTATCACATATAATCACTGTAGGTTCTTGTTAAGGTTATCCAGCACCATCAAGTATCCTTATGAGACATATTGCTTTGCGAGTGACAATCCATAATGCTTTATGCTCTGCTTTAGTTGATGACAAGGAAATTTTTGGTTGTTTCTTACTACTCCATGATATAGTCCTTGACCCTATATTGAACATGTATCCATTGGTGGATTTATTTTATCTGCATTTCTGACTGAGTCAGAATCAAAATAACATTCCAATTCAACATAACAATATTTAGTATATTAAATACCAAAATTGATAGTTACCTTTAAATATTGAAGGACCCTTTTTGCAGCTATCCAATGGCTTTCATCAGGCTTATCCATGAATTGAATAAGTATGCTTACTGCATAAGCAATGCTTGGTGTAGTGGCAGTGAGATAATTTTGGCTTCCCACTAATTTTCGAAGCAATGTTCCATTCACCTCTTTTGTTCCATCATCATTTCTCAATTTGATATTGCATTTCAATGGACTGTAATATCCCTCGTGTAAGACACTGTACAAACCCTCATAAAATGAGGGTTATTAAATAATTAAATATTATTAATTATTATATTGATATTACATGAAGAATATTATTGTAATTCTTAATTATAAGAATATTGGAAGAATTATTTCTTAATTGTTTTATTTAGAATAATTTAAATTCTTCTATGGAAATAAATTATATTTCCAGGTTGGTATATTTTAAGAGTTTTAGAAATAATGAGTAATAGATTTGGAAAAAGTATGGATAAGTGATATTTTGCTCACAAGGAAAAAACAAATATAGCTTTAAAAATAAAAGCATGAGAGATTTATGGATTGATTTTGTGAGTTAGAAAAGCTGGAATGCTTTTATGATTTAGAAAAAATGGAATTCTTTTATGATTTAGAAAAAAGATGGAATACTTTTATGATTTAGAAAAGCTGGAATGCTTTTATGATTTAGAAAAGATGGAATTATTTTATTATTTAGAAAAAAGTTGGAATACTTTTATGATTTATAAAATCTATTCCATTCTATTAATTCTATTTATTATAAGACTATGGGGAAAATATAAGAGGGGAGGGGAGAATACATGGAAAATGGAGCCAAGGAAGAGGAAGAGAGTATTCCAAGCATGCATTGAGAGATAAGTAACCATATTCTTTGAAAATATTTTTGGTTTGCATATGGGAAATGATTCTTTAATGATTGAATTTATTCGAAATAAAAATTTCAGTGTATTAAAAGCTAGATCTACACTTATTTATGCATTATTTTGATAAAACCCCAAGGGGATATTGTTAAGAAGGCTGAGTAGCTCCAGATCTGGTAGGGATCTGATGTTTCAGCCATATATCAGTTGTAGATCTGAATATTAACCTACAGTAGCTGAAGATCCTCATATAAAATGCTATCAAGTCTTTCTACAACTTTTCCATTTATTATTTCTAAAGGATTCTTACTCTTGCTTCAAGTAAATCCAATGCTTCTACAAAGGAATTTGATTATAGATCTGATTTCATGATGCCATACTGTAACATGAGTCTAATGGCTGATTTCTAGTGTCTTCCAGTAGAAACTGCACAATTCCTGAATGAGGGTTTCTCTATTTACCAGCTCTCTCCTTTAGCTGATTTTCACCTAGTGTTGACTGTGGGAGATCTGTTTAAACCCTCTAAACTCATTTCTTTTTGCTGAAACTCTACTTGGAGGTCTTAAATAGCCTAAAATAAGGGAACCCAGCCCTGGTCTACATTATTTTTCACACTGGCTTTCTTATACAACGTCCTCATTGAGCCTATTGTAGATTCTCCTGAGAGTGGAATTTCCCACTTCTTCCTTCGTTGGTTTTTGCTTTCGGATCCATTTTTTAGACCTGTATATCTAAGGTTCCTAAGAGAAACAAACTCTAAGAGGAGTGTGTCATTCCCACACTTTCTGTGTTTCACCATTCTTCTATGGACAAAGTCTGGAACGGGCCAAGAAGCCTCTGGATTTCACCCTTCCTTGTGAAGGTGACGCATCTAGTAAATGCCCTACCAATATATCTTTGGTTTAGATCTATTGGTGTAATTCCATAATAGTGTGATTCCATAGTGGAATATCTTAAGATATTCCACACTGAGCCTATTTTTTCACATTTGGAACATTATATAATTGTATGCAAGGAAATAATTATTGTGTTAAAACTCTTCAAAATGAATAGAACAGAAAAATATATCCTTGTAAGCATTATTGGATTAGATTCCTGGAGAGGAATAAGGGTAATCATGCTTTATTATGTAAGATTATTTAGAGAAACATATATGCTTGTAGCCATGGGAAAAATATATTTTTTGAGTATTAGATTTCTAGAGAAAACGAAGATGAAATCACATAATATTTATCGTGTTAGCCCTCTTTTGGGAAAAATAATATGTATTTTTCCAACCAAAAGGGATTAGCTATGGTATTAGCTTTATCTTGGGAGAATATTATGCTTATTTATTAGTTATATCTTTTGGATGAGAGGGAAATGTCACTTTGCATGAATGAAATAATAAGTGGTATGCGTTTGAGCCTTGGAAAAGAAATGTGTTTATTTTTCCATGAAATATTTATTTAGTTTCTTTTGGAACAAAATGTATGTTTTACATGCAAGAAGAACAAGATATGTTATTGCATGCAAAAAACTATAACTTGTATGTTAAGTTTGTTTGAAATAGAGTTGGCATTGTTATACATAATAACCATTATGAATAGATTTTGGGTGGAAAATATGTTTTTGGAAAAGAACATGTATTCACATGCATAAGTATAACATCTATTGCATTAATCCATTTTGAAAAGAAAACATAAGAGTAGGAAAAAAGAGAAATTATTTGTTGGGATAGTTATCTTGAAATCTTGTTATGCATTTGCATGCACAATATTATTATATAGTATGTTAGCTTTCTTTTGGAAATAATATGAAAGTGAATGCAAGATTTTTTTAGTGTTTGTTAGAAAGAGGATGCTTGATAGTGATATATTTTTTACTAATGCATGTGAAATGATGTTAAAAAAGGAAACTAATGTCAATGTGGTTATGTTTTATACATGCATACAAATATTTGTTGAAGTGTCAAAAATATTGATTGATTATTGGTTTATTAATATCTTATCTAATCATGATATCAAGTGTGTTGATGACAACAATGGAAGGAAGGAAGGATGACTTGAGAAAAGGAATTTTCAAGTTTAACATTATGGAAGATAAAGAGTTGTTAGTCCATGCAGGTTTAGGAGTTCAAATTTCACGATGATCCCCTGAAGGAAATAGTCTCACTACAAAGACAGAGATTGATGATTCGTGGCCAAATGGTATGGTGATGATTGTAATAGCTTATAGCTAGTTATATTTCATTTAAGATTATTTTTCTATATAGTTTTTATGACAATGTTAAAGGGATGGACTCCCTTATAACCATTGAGTGAGGGGTGACAACCCTCAGGAGCGTTTAATAATAAAATTAAACGTTTGCTTTTTTTCACCCTATGGGGTTTCCAGGGTATATCGGTGTCTATTTATGTGATTGTTGATTGTGTCATTTTCATGATGTTAATTTCTTTCATGATGCGATGTTTATATTATCAAGTAGGTGATGTACTAATTGAATTAAAATGATCATATGTAACTCACTATGATTTTTATTAAATGTTTATCTAAGTGATGATGATGGGTATTTAAATGGTTAATGTGGAAATATATAAAGTAATTTATCAGGTTACACATTCGTAAATGTTGGAAAAATTTCCTAGCTCCATGCATTTTCCTGCGAGGTTATCGGGGTATGTTACAAATGGTATCAGAGCAAAAGGTTGCAACACTGGCGCCTTTTGGGAATCATTATGAAAAGAAAAAGTAGAGGTATGATGCTATTGGGCATCATCTTAGGTATGATTTTAATTAAACTTGTAGTATACTACAATTAGCACGAGATGCATGATGCTTGATTAGTGACCGCATGAAAGAGTAGAAAGTTACAATGTTCTTTAAAAGTTGTGCTCATTGAATTTGAATATGGATGAGGATAGAAGACAATAAAACCTCTATTGTACCTATGAACCATTCTGAGTACTCACCGGATATAGTGCAGATTAATTACCAACCTTTGCATGCATAATATTAGAAAAATGATTATGGTGCATAAAAAAAAAAGTGGAGAAACATGGCTAAAGTTACCATGCACTGCCTGTAAAGAATGAATACATGTATGGTTCGTGTGATAACTAAATAATATAGAAGTTGGGGTTGACCCTGAAGAGGACAATGAAATATTGTAAAAACAAAACAAAAAAAAAAATTGAATGAAACTCTTTAGTTGTTAAAAATAAGCAATGAGTGAAGTAGAATTCACATAGTGAAGTTAAAGTCAATGAAAAATCATAGTAGCATAATTATGGGTTCTCTTTCTTCATTTAGAGTTTTAGAGGAAACTTTTCATTCCATGTGTTCGACAAAAAGTGGTAATTGAGATCCACAATTCTGTTGTTTTAAATAATTGCATATGATTCATCTTAACATCAATAGGTATTCATACCTTGAGGTCATGTAACCCTCATGTTGATTCCAAGAAAAAGTTATTTTTAGACTTGGATCCATAATTTGGTCGATTTTTCTGATTAGACACTCCTATAGGGATTGTTGGTTGTGTTGTTGGCAGAAATTTTACCGTTGATGATATGAATATGATTCATGTTATAATATTAATTCTGTTTTAACTATCTCTCTGATAGTTTAAACATATTTATGGAAATTTATTTCATGACCACTAACTATTCCCCCAATGGAAGTAGACTATATGCTTGCTAAGTATTTCGTAGAATGTCTCATTGACCATAGGTTGCATGCTTGAAAATTGTTTTTATAATTCGAAGATGGATGTAGATTGCGTGCTTGCAAACTATTTGTTGGAATGTCGAATTGGTTGTAGATTTCATGCTTGCACACTATTTGATAAAAGTCTATCGTGGTTGTAGATTACATGATTGAAAATTATTTTCCCAAAATTCTGCAATGGTTGTTTCTTACATGGCTGCAAGCTAATGGTAAGGAAAGAAAAAAAATCACATTTTGTGTCCTAGTGTTCTATGGGACTGTTATTTCTCTACAATATTGATGGTTGCTAAGGTGAGACCCTAAATGAAATATAATACTATGGTATGCAAGATATGTTAATGTTTTTTTTCTAAGTTTCATGATTATTATTATGTGGAAATTGGGAATGTATACCACCTATATTACATGTGATGAATTATTGTCAATGTACTTTGACAAATCATGGGACCCATGTTGAGGGTCAACTATAGATGCATGGTGTACATAAATTTTCCTGTTCCTTAATGATAATATGGAAATGGAAAATTATGTAAATTACAGTGGATTTGTAGACATTGACTATTTTTAGACATTGAATTTTTATTGGATTCAATGGCTATGGAAGCCATGATGGGACTGATGTAATGAGGTAATATTTTATTTTATCATTGAGTTAATGAATACATTGGTTGGGTTATTTAGGAAATAACTCTAGATATTTAGAAGACTTCTTGGCAACTTATGATGGTTAAGTTCAACATGGAACTTCCCTAAAACTCTCCTAAAAATCCGTAGGAGAAAATAATAAGGGGAAAATATTAACATAATGGGAGAGAAAGATTATGTTAATGAATTAGTTGGAGATAAATACTAAGTGGGGTAAAATAAAGCACATCAGAAGACAAAGGTGTGCTTTAAAGAAAAAGAAGAGTATCTTTTTCGAAAATATAAAACAAAAAGGCCTAGGCAAAAATATTGGCAGACCGTAAAGCAGGATGCTGCTAAAAAAACTGATGGAAAGAAATCACCAAGGAATCAATGAGGTTGTTGATTCTAGTGGGAAGTAGATCTTAGCTCGGTGGGTAACTATTGGAGATAGTTCACGGTTGGGTGGAATATGCTCGGCTCCTCAATAAATCCCAGAAATTAACTATGATTAGATGAAATTATGTCTATGTTTTTTTATTGATTTTAAAATTGTCTAAATATGTTTTATGTTAGAATAGACTGTAAATTTCATGACTCAAAGGTGTTGCATATCTTATAGTTTTTCATGCATGATATAAAACATTATCTTAGCAAAAATTTCGATGAAATAGGTTGTGATTTTATGAGCAAATGAACATGTCATAAATGATTGATCTATATGCATGCATAGAGGAAATTAATTGAAATATATAGGCGGCTGGAATGACTCATGTTAGATAGAATAATGATTTATTGAAATTTAAATTTCTGACATGTTAGAGGAACATGGCCGGAGATTAATGCCATGAGTTTGAATTTGAATGAAATTACTGTGGGAGAGAAAGACAGTAATTTGAAAAGGAAGTGGTTGGAGATAAATACCATGAGTTTGAATTTGATTGAAATTATTGTGGGAGAGAAAGACAATAATTTACAAAAACATTAGTGGGAAAGAAAGACTAGTGTAACTCATAAATAAAATGCAACATGCACTTGATAGAGTTTTTCTTATCATTTTGATGATTAAAGGGCTAAGTGATCCTTGAGTTTTTGTGAAAGTATTATGATTTAAGTATTATTTTACATTTCCTAAATCATTGCTAATGAAAATTAAAGGTTAATGTTCCAACAAGAAAAGAACATCGAGGACGATGTTCTCTTTAAGGGGGGAGTTTTTAATATCCCTCACGTAAGCCACCATAAAAACTCTCATAAAATGAGGGTTATTAAATAATTAAATATTTTTAATTATTATATTGATATTACATGAAGAATATTCTTGTAATTCTTAATTATAAGAATATTGGAAGAGTTATTTCTTAATTATTTTATTTAGAATAATTTAAATTCTTCTATGGAAATAAATTATATTTCCAAGTCGGTATATTTTATGAGTTTTAGAAATAATGAGTAATATTTTGGTTTTAGAAATAATGAGTAATAGATTTGGAGAAAGTATGGATAAGTGATATTTTGCTCACAAGGAAAAAACAAATATAGCTTTAAAAATAGAAGCATGAGAGATTTATGGATTGCTTTTGTGAGTTAGAAAAGCTAGAATGCTTTTATGATTTAGAAAAGATGGAATTCTTTTATCATTTACAAAAAAGCTGGAATAATTTTATGATTTAGAAAAGCTGGAATGCTTTTATGATATAGAAAAGATGGAATTCTTTTATGATTTATAAAAAAGTTGGAATACTTTTATGATTTATAAAATCTATTCCATTCTATTAATTCTATTTATTATAAGACTATGAGGAAAATAGAAGAGGGGAGGGGAGAATACATGGAGAATGGAGCCAAGGAAGAGGAAGAGGGTATTCCAAGCATGCATCAAGAGATAAGTAACCATATTCTTTGAAAATATTTTTGGTTTGCATATGGGCCATGATTCTATAATGATTGAATCTATTTGCAATAAAAATTTCAGTGTATTAAAAGCTAGATCTACACTTATTTATGCATTATTTTGATAAAACACCAAGGGGGTCTTGTTAAGAAGGTTGAGTAGTTCCAGATCTGGTATGGATCTGATGTTTCAGCCATATATCAGTTGTACATGTGAATATTAACCTAGGTTGCATGCTTGAAAATTGTTGTTATAATTCGAAGATGGATGTAGATTGCATGCTTGGAAACTGTTTGTTGGAATGTCGAATTGGTTGTAGATTTCATGCTTGCACACTATTTGATAAAAGTCTATAGTGGTTGTATATTACATGATTGAAAATTATTTTCCCAAAATTCCTCAATGGTTGTTGCTTACATGGCTGCAAGCTAATGGTTAGGAAAGAAAAAAAATCACATTTTGTGTCCTAGTGTTCTATGGGACTGTTATTTCTCTACAATATTGATGGTTGCTAAGGTGAGACCTTAATGAAATATAATACTATGGTATGCAAGATATGTTAATGTTTTTTTTCTAAGTTTCATGATTATTATTAGGTGGAAATTGGGATTGTATACCACCTATATTACATGTGATGAATTATTGTCAATGTACTTTGACAAATCGTGGGACCCATGTTGAGGGTCAACTATAGATGCATGGTGTACATAAATTTTCCTTTGCCTTAATGATAATATGCAAATGGAAAATTATGTAAATTACTGTGGATTTGTAGACATTGATTATTTTTAGACATTGAATTTTTATTGGATTCAATGGCTATGGAAGCCATGATGGGACTGATGTAATGAGGTAATATTTTATTTTATTATTGAGTTAATGAATACATTGGTTGGGGTATTCAGGAAATAACTCTAGATATTTAGAAGACTTCTTGCCAACTTATGAAAATCTATTGGTGGTTAAGTTCAACACGGAACTTCCCTAAAACTCTCGTAAAAATCCGTAGGAGAAAATAATAAAGGGGAAAATATTAACATAATGGGAGAGAAAGATTATGTTAATGACTTAGTTGGAGATAAATACTAAGTGGGGTAAAATAAAGCACAGCGGGAGACAAAGGTGTGCTTTAAAGAAAAAGAAGAGTATCTTTTTCAAAAATATTAAACAAAAAGGCCTAGGCAAAAATATTGGCAGACCTTGAAGCAGGACGCTGCTAAAAATCTGATGGGAAGAAATCACTAAGGAATCAATGAGGTTGTTGATTCTAGTGGGAAGTAGATCTTAGCTCGGTGGGTAACTATTGGAGATAGTTCATGGTTGGGTGGAATATGCTCGGTTCCTCAATAACTCCCAGAAATTAACTACGATTAGATGAAATTATGTCTATGTTTTTTTATTGATTTTAAAATTGTCTAAATATGTTGTATGTTAGAATAGACTGTAAATTTCATGACTCAAAGTTGTTGCATATCTTATAGTTTTGCATGCATGATATATAACATTATCTTAGCAAAATTTTTGATGAAATAGGTTGTGTTTTTATGAGAAAATGAACATGTCATAAATGATTTATCTATATGCATGCATAGAGGAAATTAATTTAAGTATATAGGCGACTGAAATGACTCATGTTAGATAAAATAATGATTTACATCTTAGAGGAACATTGCCGGAGATTAATGCCATGAGTTTGAATTTGAATGAAATTACTGTGGGAGAGAAAGACAGTAATTTGAAAAGGAAATGTTTGGAGATAAATACCATGAGTTTGAATTTGATTGAAATTATTGTGGGAGAGAAAGACAATAATTTCCAAAAACATTAGTGGGAAAGAAAGACTAGTGTAACTCATAAATAAAATGCAACATGCACTTGATAGAGTTTTTTTTATCATTTTGATGATTAAAGGGCTAAGGGATCCTTGAGTTTTTGTGAAAGTATTATGATTTAAGTATTATTTTACATTTCCTAAATCATTGCTAATGAAAATTAAAGGTTAATGTTCCAACAAGAAAAGAACATCGAGGATGATGTTCTCTTTAAGGGGGGGAGTTTTTAATATCCCTCGCGTAAGCCACCATAAAAACTCTCATAAAATGAGGGTTATTAAATAGTTAAATATTATTAATTATTATATTGATATTACATGAAGAATATTCTTGTAATTCTTAATTATAATAATATTGGAAGAATTATTTCTTAATTATTTTATTTAGAATAATTTAAATTCTTCTATGGAAATAAATTATATTTCCAAGTTGGTATATTTTATGAGTTTTAGAAATAATGAGTAATAGTTTGGTTTTAGAAATAATGAGTAATATATTTGGAAAAAGTATGGATAAGTGATATTTTGCTCACAAGGAAAAAACAAATATAGCTTTAAAAATAAAAGCATGAGGGATTTATGGATTGCTTTTGTGAGTTAGAAAAGCTGGAATGCGTTTATGATTTATAAAAGATGAAATTCTTTTATGATTTAGAAAAAAGATGGAATAATTTTATGATTTAGAAAAGCTAGAATGCTTTTATGATTTAGAAAATATGGAATTCTTTTATGATTTATAAAAAATTTGGAATACTTTTATGATTTATAAAATCTATTCCATTCTATTAATTCTATTTATTATAAGACTATGAGGAAAATAGAAGAGGGGAGGGGAGAATACATGGAGAATGGAGCCAAGGAAGAGGAAGAGGGTATTCCAAGCATGCATCAAGAGATAAGTAACCATATTCTTTGAAAATATTTTTGGTTTGCATATGGGCCATGATTCTATAATGATTGAATTTATTCGAAATAAAAATTTCAGTGTATTAAAAGCTAGATCTACACTTATTTATGCATTATTTTGATAAAACCCCAAGGGGGTCTTGTTAATAAGGCCGAGTAGTTCCAGATCTAGTATGGATCTGATGTTTCAGCCATATATCAGTTGTACATGTGAATATTAACCTACAACAGATGAAGCTCCTCATATAAAATGTTGTCAAGTCTTTATGCAGCTTTTCCATTTATTATTTCTGAATGATTCTTGCTCTTGCTTCAAGTAAATCCAATGCTTCTACAAGGGAACTTGATTATAGATCTGAATTTTTGATTCCATACTGTAACATGAGTCTAATGGCTGATTTATAGTGTCTTCCTGCAGAAACTGCACAATTCCTGAAGGAGGGTTTCTCTATTTACCAGCTCTCTCCTTTAGTTGATTTTCAGCTAGTGTTGACTGTGGGAGATTTGTTTAAACCCTATAAACTCATTTATTTTTGCTGAAACTCTGCTTGGAGGTCCCACACAGCTTAAAATAACAGAAACCATCCCTGGTCTATGTTATTTTCACACTGGCTTGCTTATACAGCGTCCTCCTTGAGCCTATTGCAGATTCTCCTCAGAGTGGAATTTCCCGCTTCTTCCTTCGTTGGTTTTTGCTTCTCTTTTGGATCCATTGTTTAGATCTGTAGATATAAGGGTCCTAAGAGCAGAAAACTATAATAGGAGTGTTTCATTACCACACTTTCTATGTTTCACCATTCTTCTATAGACAGAGTCTAGAACGGGCCAGGAAGCCTCTGGATTTCACCCTTCCTTGTGAAGGTGATGCATCCAGTAAATGCCCTACCAGTCTATCTCTAGTTTAGATCTATTGGTTTAATTCCATATTTCTGTGATTCCATAGTGGAATATCTTAATATATTCCGTACTGAGCCTATTTGTTCCCATTTGGAACATTATATAATTGTATGCAAGGAAATAATTATTGTGTTAAAACTCTTCAAAATGAATAGAAGAGAAAAATATATCCTTATATGCATTATTGGATTAGATTCTTGGAGATAAAAAATGGTAATCACATGTTTTATTATGTAAGATTATTTACAGAAAGATATATGCTTGCAGGCACGGGAAAAATATAGTTTTGAGTGTTAGATTTCTAGAGAAAATGAAGATGAAATCACATAATATTTACTGTGTTAGCCCTCTTTTGGGAAAAATAATATGTATTTTACGAACCTAAAGGGATTATCTATGGTATTAGCTTTATCTTGGGAGAATATTATGCATAGTTATTGGTTATATATTTTGGATGAGAGGGAAATGTCACTTTGCATGCATGAAATAATAAGTGGTATGCGTTTGAACTTTGGAAAAGAAATGTGTTTATTTTTCCATGAAATATTTATTTAGTTTCTTTTGGAAATAAATATATTTTTTACATGCAGGAAGAACAAGATATGTTATTTCATGCACAAAAATATAAATTTCATGTTCACTTTGTTTGAAATAGGGTTGGCATTGTTATACATAATAACCATTATGAATAGATCTTGGGTGGAAAATATGTTTTTGGAAAAGAACATGTATTCACATATATAAGTATAACATCTACTGCATTAATCCATTTTGAAAAGAAAACATAAGAGTAGGCAAAAAGAGAAATTGCTTGTTGGGATAGTTATCTTAAAATCTTGTTATGCATTTGCATGCACAATATTGTTATATAGTATGTTAGCTTTCTTTTGGAAATAATATGAAAGTGAATGCAAGATTTTGTTAGTGTTTGTTAGAAAGAGGATCCTTTATAGTGATTTATTTGTTACTAATGCATGTGAAATGATGTTAAATAAGGAAACTAATGTCAATGTGGTTATGTTTTATACATGCATACAAATATTTGTTGAAGTGTCACAAATAGAGATTGATTATTGGTTTATTAATATTTTATCTAATCATGATATCAAGTGTGCTGACGACAAAAATGGAAGGAAAGAAGGATGACTTTAGAAAAGGAATTTTCAAGTTTTACATTGTGGAAGATAAAGATTTGTTAGTCCATGCAGGTTTAGGAGTTCCAATTTCACGATGATCCCCTGAAGGAAACAGTCTGACTACAAAGACAAAGACTGATGATTCATGGGTAAATGGTATCATGATGATTGTATATGTTTCATTTAAGATTAATTTTATATGTAATTTTTATGACAATGGTCAAGGGATGGACTCCCTTATAACCATTGAGTGAGGGGTGACAACCCTCATGAGCATTTAATAATAAAAATAAACGTTTGCTGGTTTTCACCCTACGGGGTTTCTGGGTATATCGGTGTCTATTTATGTGATTGTTCATTGTGTCATTTTCATGATGTTAATTTCTTTCATGATGTGATGCACTAATTAAATTAAAATTATCATGTGATCGGTACATAGTTATAACAGGAAATTTAAGTTAATATGCTACAACAAGGACAATTAATGGTTGTGTAACTCACTATGATTTTTACTAAATGTTTCTCTAAGTGATGATGATGGCTATTGAAATGGTTAATGAAAAAATATATAAAGTAATTTATAAGGTTACACATTCGTAAATGTTGGAAAATTTTCCTAACTCCATGCATTTTCCTACGAGGTTATTGGGGTATGTTACATGGAGTACTTACTGCTTTACATCCTTTCATATGAAATCTCTTTAGTACCTTCTTTATATATTTTATTTGTGTTATTAAAGTCCTTCCATTATCTCTCCGCACTTCAAGGCCTATCAAATAGTAAATTTGTCCAAGATCCTTTATCTAAAGTTCTTGTGATAACTTCATTCTTATATCTTTAATTAATTTAGGAGCACTCCCTGTTATATTAGATCATCAACATATATAGTGATTAATGTTATATCTCAATTTATATATGAATTGATATACAAATTAGGATAATTTTTCCTAAATTTGTTAAATCCTTGCTGAAAGAAGAATTTAAAGATTCTATAATAACAAGATTTGGGGGCCTGTTTTAGTCCATATAAGGCCTTTGTTAACTTGCATACAGGATAATATTGTCCCTTATTTACAAATCCTTCTAGTTGACAAGATAAATATCCTCTTTTAATTCCCCATTTATAAAATTTTACTTCACAACTAATTGATGTAACTTTCAATCATATTTAGTGTCCATTTCTATCATTATTTTGATTTTATTCATTTTTGCAATGAGAGCAAAGGTGTCTTTATAATCTATACCTTCCTTTGGTGAATAACATTTTGCAACCAATATTAACTTGTAAGTGCCTATGCTATTATCAACATTTATTTTTGCTTGTACAACCATTTTGATCTTATAGGGACTTTATTTTAGTTAATTATGTTAATTCTCGGCTTTCATTTTTCATTATAGATTCATATTCTTCTCTAATAACTTCCATCCATTCTTTATGATTTTTGGCACGTTTATAATTTAAAGGCTAAAAAACTATCATTAATTGAGACATTAAAGCATAATATTTATACCTGATAGGGGCTTGAATTTTTCATGTTGACATTCTTAGAGGTTCATTACACCGTGGAGTACATTCTCCTCTCCTTGTTTTGTGTGGAGTGCCTTCATCACTTA
The DNA here is from genome assembly GCA_034641835.2 of Pinus albicaulis. Taxonomy (NCBI): domain Eukaryota; kingdom Viridiplantae; phylum Streptophyta; class Pinopsida; order Pinales; family Pinaceae; genus Pinus; species Pinus albicaulis. The sequence goes on along the minus strand of CM076577.1, from coordinate 589,360,030 downwards.
TTTGTGGAATTTAAATTCTTGAAATTTCGTCTGGAATTTCCATGATTTCCTTAGGTTGAGATGATTCCACAACTTCTTATTTTCCTTTAAAGATTTCATAAGGATGACGTCATACATTATGTTCATCTTCTTTTATTTTTTAATCTACATGCTCAGGAAATATAACATCTCTACTTGAATATACCTTGTGAGTACTTGGATCATACATTTTATATGTTTATTTATCAGTACAATATCCAATAAAAATGAATTTATAGCTTTGGAATCTAATTTTATCCTATCCTCTTTAGGAATACGAGCAAAGGACTTGCATCCAAATATCCTTAAATGACTAAATTTAGGTTTAAAACCATAAAATGCTTCAAATGGTATTTTGTGCTCAAGATATTTTGTAGGGCTTCTATGTTTGAGGCATACAACTGTATTAATGGCTTCAGTCAGAAAACTATTAGAAACACTTTTAATTTTTGACATACTACGAGAAAATTCATCTAAGGTTTTATTCTTTCTCTCACCTACTCCATTTTTTTGAGGTTTATGTGGTGATGTAAATTGTTTCATAATTCCATTTTGTCTACATTTTTTGAAAAAATTTCCTGAAGTGTAATCACCACCCTTATATGACCGAAGAATTTTAGTGCTATTTCTTGTTTTCTTTTCAACCATATTCTTGAATTCTTTAAAATATTCAAACACAACACTTGTATTTATTATAATTTACACCCAATTGTATCTAGTGTTATCATCAATAAATATAAGAAAGTAATATGCTCCACCAAGTGACCTAGACTGCATAGGAACACATATGTCGTTATGCACTAATTCAAGTGTTTCACGTTTTACTCTATCTTCATGTACAAGAAAATCTTCCATATGTTGTTTTCCTAGTGCACAACCTTCACATTCAAAGTGTTCACCTTTAATATTTGGAATGCCTTCTACCATAATTTTCTTTTGTAGTAACTTTGGGTCATTATGATTTAATTTTCCATACATTTTATGCCAAAGGTCTATATTAGACATGCCTACTCATGCCAAAGCTTGATCCCCATTCTTTTTTACATCCAAATTGTATAATCCTCCAACTCTCATTACTTTTGAAACAACCTTGTAGTTGTCCTACATATCCTTTATCAAACAATGTGGTTTCACAAATTCAAATTTTAAATGTTGATTTGTAATAGTAGACACAAAAATTAAGTTATTCTTTAATCCTCGAACATACACCACATTTTTAATTTGTTTTTCTTGTTCATTAAGCATCGTAACACTTATATCAGAATATCCTTTAATTTCATATCATTTATTATATCCTAAATAGATGTGTGCACCATTATTAACTTCACGATAAGTATGAAAACAATCTCTTTTGCATGACATGTGGATTGATGCACAAGAATCTATAAAAAAAAATTATCATCATTTGTTTATGTTGATAAAGTAGCATTGGGCAAATAATTTAATATTTCTAAAATCATGATTTATTTCCTCATCTCTATCAACATATTTTCCTGTATGCATTCTTTGTTTAGAATTATTAGACATTCTTTTCATACAATTCTTAGCAAAATGACCAGGTTTTCCCCAATAATAACATACATCATCTCTACTTGATCTGGGATTTGACCTCGGTGAAGTTGTACCTAGAAATGATTTTACCTGTGTCCTTTTGCCTTTATTTTTCTCGCATTGATTTCCTTTGAAGGGCTACTTCCCTTTAGCCATCAATTCTAAATCTGAATTAGGAGATTTCTAATTAAGACTTCTTCTTCACTCTACTTCTTGCAAAAGTGTACATGCCAACTGATCAAACATAGGAGCCTTCTCTCTAGCTATAAGACTAGTGATAAACGTTGGATATTCATTAAGAATTCCATTTAATATCATAGCAAAAAAATATGTATTAGATATTGTTTCTCCAATGTCACCAATTTTATCTTTTAGATCCTTAATTCAAGAAATAAAACTACTCATACTTTCATTTTCTTCCATCTTAATGAAAAAATTTTACTCTTTAAATACAATATTCGATTTATAGTCTTCGTCTCTTACAAATTTTTGAGGGTGTCCTATGTCTCCTTGGATTTTTCGCACTTTGTAATATGTGGAATAATGTTGTCCTTAACGGACATCTGCAAAAGAACTTTTTCTTTGTTCTCCCTTAAATCCCAATATTAAATTGCAACAGTTGTGGTTTAAGGGGGCTCTGGCTTGACTTTAGCTCAAGACACAATCATTCATATATTGTAGCCTTTCATCAAATTTTGCAGCTTAAACTTCCAATTTTCATAGTTTCCATTGTATAACTTGTTAGAGTGAGATAAATAAAATTTCTTCAATATGTTATCCATTGTCCTAAACTTATGAATCCTCGAGTACCAATTTATAACTTTAATAGCTAAATAATAAAATTTTCTTACCAATAACTTTAATGGCTCCTTACTCACAAATAATAACACCTACAAACACAAGTCATAAAATTATACTAAACTTCACAACTCAAAAATCATTGGATAATATGGCACTCTCACCCCCTTTTTTTTTTGTCTAGCACCAAAAAAAAATCGTACTCCAAAACTAGCGACTCTTATTTAAAATATTGAAAATGACCAAAAAAGAAAAAAAAAAGGAAAGAAAGAAAGAAAGAAAGAAAAGAAAAAAAAAAGAAAAAAAAGACCACCAACTTATTTCACTGCCATAATTTACTTTTTACTTAGAAATTTCCATGAACTTAGCGACCTGTAACAACAACCACAATCTTATTTCACTTAGTTTGAACTTGGAGTAGTGTATTAACAATAAAGAGGTTGAGATTCTTAAAAAACCGTTTTGTCGTAAATAACCCTAGTTTTTAAAATATCCCACTCCTGAAATATAGAATACTCAACTTCATTCGAAATAAACAAAAAATTCATTTCAGAGTGCCCTGAATCAAACAAGTTTTAATTATGCAACAATTGCATCCAAACTATGACTGCAAATGGTTTATATAAATCTATTTAATAGGTACCTTAGTGGAAAAAATAGATGAGCTTCTGGAATCAATGAACCAAGAGTAAATGAAAAATAAAAAGCATAATTCATGTGACTTTGTTTCCTTAAAAAGTTGGAATTTTCTCAAATTACCACCAAATGCAATGTCAAGAATACCACTCAAACTTCTTGTTCAACTCCATGACCAAAAAATGGAAACAAGAATAGATATGTTGTTTGGATTTGAGATGCTCAAGGCTAAATTCCTGTCATAGAAAAATGCACAACTCTTCACCGACATACCCTTACACATACTCGAACTTCACATAAACTGCACGTTCTCAACAACTCCACTTACAACAAAATTCTCACCAAAACCATTCTCTCCATTTCCAAAGAAAGACTTTAATACATGATGAGGGATCTTCTAGACTATATACATTGTCAGTGGCGATAGCCTCTTCAATAAGATAATTAAACTCTCCATAAACTTCTTCAAGAAAATTTCCTAATGCATTTAATGGTGTTGTTAGTAACTTGATAAGTTGGAATTACGGTTATCCAACTATTTATATATGTAACATATATAAGATTTATATTTTAATTATTAATTATTTAATTTATTAAATGCTCTTATTTATATATCCTCAATAATTTATCTGGAAGTCTAGAAGGTTTCTCTTGTGTCCCATTCCCATTATTTTTTATTCTATATTATTGTCGAGAACTTTTTCCACCCTCGACATTTTAAATAATTAATATATATATATATATATATATATATTTTGTGGATAACTTTTTCCACCTCCAAAATATTTTTAAGGGCAGTTTTTTCCATTTGCCAACCATGTAGCTGTGTATTATGGACAACTTTCTTCATTTCCCGATGACATTTTGAAGATGGAATAAAAATAAGGTTTGAAGGTCCAATAATAAAGCTGGATGAAATGACACATACGTTTGACATTTTTTATATATTATTTATCGTGATCATACACTTTTCCCTCACATTTCAATTCATTAGCGATTGGACTCTTACTTTATCACCCAATTATGAGGCCCACTTTTGTCCACGTCCATATTTCCAATTAAAAAAATCGGCAGTCACCATCTATAAACAAATTATGTGCATTTTCATGTGTAAGAGGTTCTAGTGGAATATTGGTAGAATTTAGGGTTAAATTGTCTCGTGGCTATTAATTTATTGGTAAAATTCGATCTTAACCTCACACTTTCGATAGATTTTTCAAGTGTAGCACATAATTTCTGCATAACATCTCAACATGCAGCCCCCTCGTGACGTTTGAAGGCTTAGAGAAGACGTTGACGTCATTATTATGTATAATTTTCCACGATTGACGTTGTTTATTAATTACGAAAGACATAAAAATATCATTAAAAGTATTAAATTTATCAACCTATTAGTTAGAAGAGTCTTTGAAATAAACGCAACTTTTAAAATATTTAAAAGTCATACTATGATCCCATATTATGTCATCGTAGTCATAATCTTTCATATTTCGTAAGTCGTCATGATTTTGTTATATCGTTTTTTGCTAGCACTATTACAATAATAAAAATGGTTATATATGTTTATAGATATTATTTTTCATTTTATATATATTTAATATTATAAACTTAATAAGGTAAACTTTAATATTATACTACATTTTGTTTATACATATAAATATATTATTATTAATTACTTGAAGACAACATTTATCCACACTCAATATACAAAAATATGGTCATCAAATGGAAGTGATAACATTTCATCTATTTTTTCAAACCTTATATTTTAATTTGACTAGGATATAAGGCAGGATGTCACAACATATCATAGATACAAATTGATGACCCTATAACAAGATGAACACCATATTAGAGAATACAAAATCACAATAAATGATCAAACATTGTAGTCGAATTGAAAACAATCTCGCGTTGAAGTAAAATTGAAACTGTGGATTGAAATCTGAATTGGCAGAGGTAGTGCAAGATAAATGAAAACCTATTAGCAAGTGGCCCAAAATATTTTTAATTCTGTATTTTTGGGTATGAAATTGAAAATCATGATCTTCTATTTCCCAAACCTTTAATTTAATTCCTCTAATTGTGGCTAGGAGAAAGAATATTTTGAGTATATGAAATATCAACCATCCAAATAAATTTTAATTTATAAATAATTGGAATTCCTTAACACCAATTCCAAAATATGTTTTAGTTTATAAAGAAATGAAACTCCTCAAACCCAATTCCAATAAGGCTTTGGTAACTACATATTACTTCGCGTAAGTGGTATCGGGATCACAATATAGAAAATTTTTCCCAACGAAAACCCTCCATTTCTTCCATTCCTCCACCATCCTTCATTGCCTTTAACAACTGAGTGAGAAAGACATTAAGCCCCATAGTTATTCCATTGAATTTTCCCTATTACTAATGAATATGGGATATTAATTGTTTTCAATTTCAGGTTCTCGCTAGCATTGAGGACAAATGTTCCCCAACTTGGAAATGTGGGCATGTCTACATATTCAATGATGCAGTAGTTGATTCCTATATCAACAAATTCAAATAAGAATTTACAACATTCTTAGGTTCCAAAGTGGAAGAGATTATTTCTAGAGGATGCATGTTCATCACTGTCTTGGCCTGTAACTCTACCGACATAAAGGAACAAAGTGAGTTGGGAGCTTTTTATTTTCACTTGGAAGACGCATATCAAGAGCTGGTAAAGGAGGTGAATTATATCATTCAATATTATTATCTCATAATTAGGTTTCAATACATCTAATAGGTTATTGATATTTTTTTGGCAGGGTTTGATTGAGAGGAGAAACTAGACTCCTTCAATGTTCCTTACTATGGTCCAGGCATGGGGGAGTTAAATATCGTAATGGAGATGAATAACTCATTTGAAATAGGTAGCATCAGTATTCCGTCGAATGATTTCACATTGCATGTTTCTAAACTCATCAATTTTCACACAGTGCAAAGAAAGCACAAATACTTTCTATCATCTCAATGTTGAATGCAAAATAGAGCCAAATGATAACAAACTAAAATGCACTTTTCAAATTCCACAACTGCAACAATACTTCCCATCAATTGCAGAGACAAGTTTCAAATAGTACATGGAATACATTTCATCTACATTCTATGAATTATGAAAAATCTTTGTACATGTGATCTTCACTTTGAAACTCAAGAACATCATTATTGATATAAAGCTACTTTGAACAATCTAACATGCAACATCAATTCAACCAAGTTTTTTCTTTCAATGTACATGTTTTTTTAAACCACTGTGCGACTAAATCCTTTATTTTCCATTATTTTTCACACTATCGTTGTTATACTATTGTTTTTACTTTTTCTTGTATAAATATATCCTAAATTGTTTGCTATCATGGGTTTTGTCACACTTCCACCCACACAAATGAATCCACTTACATAAGAACATTACCACTCTTACTACCAATCATATTTATATTTAGTCCAAAGAGTCATTGACAAATATTTTTGGTCTTCTGAATATAGAGATTTTACCAAAAATATCAAATAGTGAAAAAGAAAATGTATTTTGTTCTTTTTCATGAACACATTGCTATTTTTTGATTGTTTAGACAATTTTTGGTTTTTGTCTATAAATCTCTAATGCAAATTCTACGTTGCTCATATTTTCTGGATTTAATTTTTCAATGTTATCTACAACTGTGTCTATTAGATACTGGGATTCATCGCTAGAAATGTTAGTCCATATAATTTTATACTTGTGTCCAACTATCTGCACCTCATATTTTTATCCATGCATAGATATATTTTTCTATAGTTTTTTTCTCTTTTATTATATTTCCTCAATGCCTCAATCGGTAAGAATGAAACAAATTCATTTCTATGTTCTACTTTGTCCTATTCTGGGAAATCCATAACTACTGCGATAAATCTAAATTCAAACGACCCTTAGCATATTGTCAAAATATATGGAATCTGTGTTTGTAATGTTATCAATTTATGAGTATGTGATCATAAAAATCATATCAACACAACAAATTAGTTGTCTATGGTTTTTCGATAGAGATTAAATCTACTTCTCCTAAAATTTGTTTAGCTGATTCGTATAATCTTAACTTTCAATTTTTCCCTATTTTCCATATGATTGGTATGAATTTTATACAATATATGCAAATTATATAGAATCAATAAAAATGTCAATATTTTACTACAATTAAATTGTTCAGTGCACTAAATTTACATGATGCAACTCTCTATGTGTCAGAGTTTTAACTTTCATTTTTTTTTTCCTTTTACGCTAAAACAAAGAAAAATGAAGAAAAATAAAGTTTCAATTATTCTTCAAAATCACAGTAGACTAGCTATCCAAGCTATTTCAAACCTCTTATACTATTAAAAATATTCTGTGTAACAAGAATTTAAGTTTTCAGTTTTCCTTGTTCAACTAAAATAAATATGATTTTCAAAATAAAAATACATGAGCTATAATAAACACTAAATTTCTTTAGATAATTCTATTTTGGATTATACATTTATGTCATCAAATATATGTCTCTGCATATGATCTAAAAGTCCTTGAAATGAGTGGATAAGACATTATTCGTTATCTAAATATTTTTTAGTATGTGAAATGTTCATGGAAATCACCTCTTTGTTTGGAAATTCAAAACATGTTATAAATCATAGTGCTCAGTCTTTTGTCCCCATATTTAATCTATATACTCGTTACACGGTGACACGGTTCTTTTACAATTAATTCCCATTAAATACTCTATTCTATTGTGTTTACACATATCATAAATAGAATATTTATATATGTAATGAACACGCCTCTGAATATTGCTTATTTATTCAAAGAGTTCTACTTCATTCTTTGCAAAATAAATAAGCCTTTTATCTAGTCCATGGAAATGGTTTTCATCCAATGTTTTCAATTTAGCAACTTGCATCTCGAGCCAAGAAGCGATATGAAACGAGAGAGGAAGAAACCTTGATCGACATTGGCCAACCAACAAATCAAGATCACCTCGCTCTAGTTCAATATGTTCAAGGCATTTACCATTTGTACTCATGCATAGAGGTACATCCCTTTTTTCATTAAAGAGTTGAAAATTTTTATTTTCGACCCATACATCAATACATGCACTTAACAATTAAAATTCTCACCTAATCATTAGGGAAATTTATAATTATTTCTGCCATATTTAAAAAAAGCATTGATGCAAGACTTGATCCATTCCTATGATGTATCCTAAACTCTGAATACACAGTAAGTGTAATTTTCTTCCATTTTTATCCATTGTGTTTTTTTTTTGCAATCACACTACAATACCATATTAAACTACAAATAAAGTAAATGTCATACTAGCAAGAAGATACCCCATAAAATTTTTGAATAATTCGTTACTATGCTTGACTACCAAATTTACATTACTATCATTCATTGCATTAATAAGTGTCTCGTTCTTAAATTTTGTGACCTTCTGTAAATAACTTTTAATTTTCTAACTCAACCCGTAATTTCACCTTCAACAAATAAACACTGCAAAATTTCTTTAATTATTATTTTCATATCCATGATCTGATTGCTGAGGTGTTGAGATAGACCATATGTCATTTAAAACTCAATACCCTTATACTCAATCATAATTCAAAATGTTTAAAATAATTTTCTTTTCCATGCTCTCATGTGTGGTTGTGAGACATTTAGAGCATTCACAATGTTATTTTCTCTTAGTTACATATCGACAAATCAACTTTGTTCTTGATATTGACAAATAAGTACCAAAAATTTACTTTAATTTCATTACAAGTACTCTCTACCCATTACATTACCTATATTCAGTGCAACACTATATTTAGACATGATATCATTTACCCACCCCATTCCCTTCCTAACCTACAAAGTATCCCTACGTTCTGTTCATTTATCTAAGGAGATGTAATTGTCATACTAAACCTTTATTGTGTCAAATATATCCTCCCCTACCAACCTATGCAAGTAATCCATAAAAATTAGTTGTACATATTACCTTCACAATGTATTATGAGGGAAACCATATTAGCTAAACAAAAAATGCCAAATGAGTCCAAACTGAATAATTTAGGATCTTTATTTATTCGAACTGTTTGGATATATTTTCATGTGCTTTTCCCATGAAAATTGGAACATAACCATCCTAATTAACTGACCAATAATATAGAAACCTTTGTGCTACCATAGAGGGTCTTGAAATCAGACAACCTCAGAAGGATAGTATGCGAGTAAAGTTTCAAAATAGATATTCCAAATTCATGTAACCATGCTCAGATGCCCCCACCAAATGAGGTTCTCGAAAAACTATGTGAATTTCTTATTAATTCCCACAATACCTACAATTTATATTTTTTAGTTCTTTTCTATGAAGACTTTAGTTCAAAGCACTGACACAACAAAGGATCCTCATTTTAATGGAAACCTACATTCCAAAAATAACATTTACTCTTTTTCTTTTCGTATTTATATTCATTGTTGAGATTTTTATCAACATAGTTACAAGACACGAGAAAGTAATACAACTACTCCAAAACTCAACTTGGCTCAACTTAAAAATTAGTCAATTGAAATTCTTACAATACTTGATTAAATTTCATCTATAATTACAAAAATAGAACCAAAAATACAAAAAAAGGAACCATTTTTTTGTAGCAATACCTAAAGCTGAGTTCTGAGCACAATATTTTGCATGTTTGGGTGAAATTCTCACGCACTTTGCAAAGTCGTTTTGAGAGTCTTGTGCCTTCAATTCAACCTTTCCATAGATTAATTTCATAGGATCCTTGGTGATTGTCTTATTTCAATATTATTTAATCTTGCACATTGAATTTAAGTGCTTTTTCATTTTTGTTGCTATCCATGTTCTCTTCTCTTCAAAACACTAGACAAATATTTGTAAAATAACACTTGTCACTTTGTTTTAGCCTTCTTATTTTTTTAATATATGGTTTATTGGCTACTTTGAGCACTTCCCTTGAGATAAATAAAAAATAATATTCGTGGCATTTTCTTTTATGAAGTTACCCTTGGGATTTTATCACATAAATATCCCAATGGTTGTTCACATTTATTTCCCTTTTGAAGTTTTTATGGAGAAATATTATGCTATACCTTGGCCACCATTTAATGATATCATATGCTAGCTTATAGCCTTTTCTTTCGGTGACTAAAAGTTTAAAATTCAGAAAATTGGATTTTAATGGAAACCAACTTGTGGCTACCATGGAACTCAGAACCTATAGAAATAATGTTCTATATTTTGGTTAAGCTCTTATGATTCTTATGATATAATGAAACTAAATAACTTGCAGTTGTTGAAATTATGCAACAGTCTCCAAACTTGGAGTAAATTTAATAAACTATGTACGAGAATATTTTTGCAAGCAAGAAACCTCAATTCTATAATGTTGAGGATGGACATAGACAAATGCAACAACTAGGGAAAGTTTTAGGGGCTAATATTCATGGATGGGTTAATTTTCTGTGCTTTTTTCAAAAAAAAAGATTTTCCGATTTCCTTTTTTTCTAAAAATGATTCGCCCAAATTTTATATCATAAAATTATTTTACCTTAAAAATCACCAAAGTTTTATAGATACTATATAAAATCATTATAATTTTGAGTATTTTTACAAACATATCGCTAAAAATTTTATATTTTGCATGTTAGGGACTAATAATATTTGCCAAGGTTTCTAAACTTTAAGATAAATTTCGATCCTTAAAATTTTCCCTAGCAACAACAACTATTGAAGAAAGTCAGGTCAACCCCTCTAATACTTGAGGATGTATTCTCTAGACAAAATTTGGATAATTTTTTATTTAGAGCGAAACACTACAAAATAATTATGACAACTCGAGATCAACCTGCCATCCCCACAAAATCTTGTGCTCAACTTCATGAATTTCGATAGCTCAAATATATTTTCCGTTTTTCATGTTTCTTCTTTTCAGCATTCAGATAGAGATCAATTCTGAATAATGAATATGAACATCCAGGTAACAAGGTATGCCTCTTACAATGCAGAAATGATTTCCATATTGAATATGTTATCGCACTAATATTTCTGTTAGGCCAAGTTGAATCATAGCACTATATGCTATCGCCCTAAAAATCTTGTATTGCAAGCTATTTTACTGAAGTCACTATGGTTAAATTTTGGTTCCAAATTATGTTTCTTCTATTATGAACAATGGAAAATTGTTTCAATAAAAGAGATTCTAGACACATAGGAATGATTCCTTGTTAAAAACTGAATTCTATTGACTAAATGTCTCTCTAGGTGACATACTTGGACAGTGTACAAACACTACATACAAGCATTGACTATTGAGTCAGATGAGCCTCAAAAATATAGGCTTTCACACTAATGGGGTGGTTCCAACCACTCCCTAGATATTAGGATCTGAGACCTGATCTTAGAGTCTCAATCCTATCCAAACAGCTATCTTTCTCCATTATCTTTCAACACTCCCCCTTAATGGAGAAATGGTACTAAAAGACTAACATACACTTGATGGTCTCAGTCTATAAAAACCTAAAAACTTCGTAACAGAGGTTTTCATTTTGCTATTTTTTTTTGCCAGTCCATGCTTGTTCGTACCTAGGAAATGCTTCATCTTCACTTTCCTCTCCATGAGGTAGTGATATATATTCACCTCCTTTCTTCCCCAATGATGAAAATATTAAACTATTATCCTACCTTTCTCAAAATTATGACAATATTAATAGGAGAATGCTTTCTCTGACTATTTCCAACGTCACGTATGTGAACTTCAGCGATGATGTCTTCAACATTTATTGATGCAACTTCTCTATTGACTTCATAAAGACGTGGTGTTTCAATCCATGCTTCATGGGACTTTAATTCCTCTTCAAACTTTGTTGTTTCTTTCTTATCATTCTTAACATCTGCACACACAGAAATATTCATGAGATCATCACAATTTGAATTCTCTCCAGGTTTTTCTTCTTCTACCACGTCTTTGCAATCAGCTTCACGTGGCTCGTCCAATTGATATTTAACAATATGTTCCTCTGTATATCCTTCCTGAAGACTGACTCGTGAGTCTTCAATCTCAAGATCTTGCATGGAAGATTGTGCCTCTTAATTCTTGTGGTCATCAAAAGAACCACATTATTTTTTTGAAATTTCTTCTAACTAAAAAATACCACCCATGCTAATTCCTCCAAATGGCCACATGAAAAAGAGATCAGCATCAAAATAAAAAAGTGTCTAAAAATATAGACATGTTGGTAAAGTCTAGCTTTTCTTGTTTTACCTTTCTTACATATTTCTTTCTGACTGCACTCATTCCTCTAACGAGCTCCAACAACCCCATTACCATGTAGGCAGGAAACTTATCCCTTTAGTAGCTCTTGAACTATCGAGCCTTATAGACTGTGGATTCTCTCCCACACATGAAAATCTGAAGCAGAAACTCCCAATGCATTCTGAACTTTTCAACAACTCCAAATTAGAGCGCTATTCTTCCACCAAATTTAAACATAGGAATTCAAATTAGAAATTTGAATCCGGATCTATTCTCTTAAATGAGCTCCAGTGGCCGCAAAATATTCTCATCGCTAGCTAGGACACACCACAGTCGGACACTACAATTTGATGCACAGTCCACCAACAATTATTAGTCTGTGCGCAAGTCATCACACCTCGATCCACAACCTCTATCCCATGTTGGGCCACGTTAATTCCACTGTTGTATCAAACGCATCTAAAAATAGCAATGCAAAGATATTCTTGGACGCATTCATCGCTTATTCAAGATGGATATTACAACTCCTCCTTCTACACAACGCCACATAGGATTATTTACTTAAATCTATTTTAGATCACCAAGGGGAGTGCCACATTGCTAGTCAATAGGCTCAAGAAGATCCACGAACATGACCTCAATGTTCCTGGCTTCGATGAACACTGGATGTACATGTTGATTGCCGTCAATGGCAGTGAACGTGACCAAATTTATCTCAGAAGGTGAGAGAGAGTGTTTTTATTTTCTCATGGGGAAAAGGAAATAGAGATGCCCTGATTCATGCTCTTAGTCTGCTATCAGTGCTGAGATCCGATGGTTTTCCTGATATTTTTGAGAGAATATCATGAGTTGTGCAACTTTCCCCCATGAAAATCCTAATGTTATTATGCAACGATCCTCCCACACACACTACAAGAGCAACGTTTTACCACTTTATCTCTATAGAAACTCTATGGATAGAGAAATTCATCGAGATTCTACCTAAAGCTCTGATAGCATGTTAAAAATGGACTTATATTAACTGAATGGCTCTCCAGGTGAGATACCTGGAGAGTGTACAAAAAATCCATACGATCACTAACTATTGAGTTATATGAGCCTCAAACATATATTCTTTCACACTAATGGGGTGGTTCCAACTAGTACCTATATATTAGGATCTGATATCTAATATTAGAGTCTTAATCATATCCAAACAGCTAGATTTCTCCATTATCTTTCAACATTCGTTTACTAGAATCATTTTCCACATAAATATGTGTTTTCCTTGTGAATTAAGTCCAAAAAAATCTTATGAATATAGTTGAAAACAATGAAAACATGTTTGATTGGTTCCCCACCTAGACAATTTATACTTACATTTCTTCCTGTATGTAATATAGGTGCAACTAGAATGTAGCGACTTGCTACTTGCTCTGTAACTGATTGGAAGCTCTGTGTAGAATAAACCTCGCCCAAAATATGAGAATATAAAAAAAAAAATTCTAAATTGAAAACTAATTTATCATATAATAAAAAATAAAACCTTCTTAGATGCATCGAAACCATAATCAATGTCCTCGTTGAAAAATAATGAGAGTGATTTTTGCACTTGAGGTCATTTCCAGAAGATAGAAAAGTCTCTATGAACGCATCACTCGACATTTTGATTTACGTATGAGAGTTTTAGTATCATGATGCTTGCTTCATCTTACTACAATTTGCTAGTAGAAATATTTTGAATTTAAAAACCAATCTCAGGAAAGAACCTTATATTTTGTTTGTAATTTTTTATTTTTTTGTTCTTGTCTTTCTTTGTCTCCTATTATACATTGTACTCTTATAGAAACTAGACATTGTAAGAGTGAAATGATCAGTTATCCAGGTGCTTCTAAACTACACTTTCCTCAGACTAGGAAAATGATTTTTCTATATTACAACAATTTGTTAGTAAAAATATTTAAATTAATAAGAAAACCCAAGAAATATCCTTATCTATTGTTTGTATTTTTTTTTTTTTTGGTTCTTTTATTTCTGTGTCTCACATTATACATTATACTCTCATGGAAATTGGACATTGTAAGAGTCAAATGATCAATTATGGAACTACTTCTGAATTCTATTTTCCTTAGCACCATATAATGGGACAGTTTCCCCTGTATTTAGAATCCGTAGGTAATTCACTTCATGGAAAGGGAATGCTAATCCCTAAAAATGAAGAAAAGTTTCCAGTAAAATTAGAGGTGCCCAAGCATAAAGCATTTTCTCTTCAACTTGTTTCCCAATCACACAGGTCTTTGATTTTGCTATTTTTTTTAAATATAAATAGTAAATACTATATTTGGAATTGTTATTGATTTTCCCTCTTCCTTTCCTTTCATCTTAACTAATGTTGGTCGGCTTAATTTTCAGATTAAACCTCTCAATATTAATTATCAATCCAAGAGTCATAAACGCGACCTGTACTACGTATTGGCTCAGCATACTGGTCAGAGTACAAATATATTCCTTTGTAATGATAAACTAGGCACTAAAATGAAACACACGTTTTCTGGCAAATAAACAATATCGAAAAGGAAACCTACTTAACAAATTCTATCAAGAAAAATCCATACTGCAATTAAACTATAAGGAAATACAAATAAATCCTCAATCATGTAACATTGTCGCACTCAAATTCTACTTTTTAAATCTCCTATGGTATCTTGAGAACCTTAATCTATTAACTCCTCTCACTAACTTGAAACAAACACTTGAAACTAAAAAGAAAAAAGGTCACACATTATTCTAATGGCAACCTCACACATTAAACTAACTAGAACTACTCTTCATAATAAATTCAAGATTCCAAATTAACAAAATACAATCCTAACTATTTCTAAAAGAAAACTACTATGCCTCATATAAAATAACATTTAAAATATCCTATTAAAAATCACATTACAAATAATCTATGATAAACCTTCTGTTCAAATATTTTAATCTAAATGAAATGAATTATTCAATAAACAAGCTCACTCTTCCAAAGCATGCAACTCATAATGAAAACTAAATCAAAATCATGTAAATCAATGATGAAAACTAAATCACTGCTACCTGCACAATTAAATCCACACTCAATCTTGCGCTTATAAAGAAATGTTTACGCTACGAAAAAAAGAATAATTCTAATTTAAAATGAAATTTAATTATTACGTGAAGTCCCGCTATGCATGAACAAATCAAACCTTGAATTAACATTCTAAATGGCATTGTTACTTATTGAAAATTGAAGCATTACAATCTATTCTCACTACTGAATCAAACTCAGAAATTGGAAAACAAAATAATGATCTAAGTGAAAAATTAGAAATTCTAAGATATTAAAAAAAAAATTCAAAACAAAAATATAATTATACAAATTACACCAAAGCACAATTCCTAAATCTGTGAATAACGAGGGACTCGACTCTAGGTTGCGGTGGATCCTTGCCACTCCCTGGAGCAAGTCCTGAACTAAGTCAATGGTGAGAAATAAATAAAATTACAGTACTTACATAAAAAAAATTGCTGGAACTAGAATTTATTGAATTCAATCAAAACATAATTTTAAATGTCAATTAAAAATTACACCAGCTGTTACTACCCCATTACAATTCTGGAAAATTCAATGCTAGATCTACATTTCAGAGATTCGACCTCTGCTACCAATTACATTCTCATTCTTGTTTTATTCCTATCGATATCAGCTTCCCTCTGTCTAATTTATGGACTAACTTCATCTGCACCCTATCTACATCTAAGAAAGTCGAGTTTACATTTGATAGAATCGATTTTTCATATGAGAATTTTGCTCTCTAAATTACGGATTAACTAATTCCTCTCGAACGGTAATATATTCCTCATGTTTTATATAACCATCAAATTACAATCTAGGATTCTAATTAGTCAATTAGGATATAGGATTGGATATTTCCGGTTCTAGAAATTTTCCAAGAATAAAATTAAGTTGACAACAGAATTCCGAAATAAGGAACGATGACGTTGCTAAACTCCACATTGAATTGGAACAATATTTTAGCCATAGAAGAAAAATTCCACGAGATCCATTAATTGTAGAGAAAATTAAGCTATGTTCGAACCCCTGAGTATATCCAGCACTTGGTCATCAACAAGTATCCATTATTTTGACATCACAATACTCGAACCACTTTGTGTATTTAACGGGCTTCCAGATTAGTAACGTTGTTGTCTTTCTTCAACAATGGTAGTTTTTATGAAGGCAAATGAAACCGATCGATCAGTTAGAAGATGAGCTCTATCACCCACAAGAGCAAGGAAATTTGATTCATAGGCACATCGTTTCCATATGGATCCTTTGCGACATCTACATCACCCTTCATGATGGCATTGTACGTTGTCTCATGGATATCTACAACTTCCATCACAATTAGAGAAGGCTGGAACAATACTCCAGGGAATCTAAAATGTTCAACACCGATGGTGATCAGATGCCCAACAATTCTTATGCTTAATACCCAAGCCAGAGAAATTCAATTAATTAAAATAGAGAAGCCTTGAAAAAAAGTAAAACCCGTTATAGAATCTCTCGGTCTGCTGCATCTCTGCACTGAGATCTGAGAATACCTTCCTACCTCTTATTGTAAATTAGAAAGCCACCTGCTGCGAATTCTCCTTTTGCGCCTCTCAGAATTCCATTAAGCTTGGATTATCCCTAATCGATGATGTATGGTTGAAAATGATGCAAGCTATGGGTGCCACAACCGGTAGCCATGATCCATAGATAGATAGATGAAGTTCTAACAAAAGTTTAAGCATTGGATCCAGGATGGGGACAACCATCATTTGGGGTTCTATGTATATGCATTCATAGCTTCGATATTTATTTTCAAATCCTCGGATTCTTCATTTATGAGCAGGCTAGGAAGTGACGTAAATGAAAAACAACCTCATAAAATATCTATCTTTCCTTAAGTTAATAAAATTGCTTTGCAGTTTTGAAATCGATGAGACCCCAGTAGAAATAGTGGGATTACTATTTGGACCTTGAATTGTCAACAATAATTCCATAATATTCACTTAAGCTTAGCCATTGGTCTCCATCTATAAATGTGGTGTTTAGAAGTGGCGCGGCCCCTTAACTTTTCACCAATACAGTTATAATAAGACCATTAAACTCAACAACGCTCTTGGCATGTGATTTCAATGTCGACTGAAATAGTTGAATGAACCTCTATTTGATAAAAGTGAATTCCATCACCAATGAGCATTGTAGAAATATTGACAACACCAAAGAACTTTAAGAAAATATACTTTAAGCCCAAGGAGTTGCGGCATGCCTCAATACCCTCTATAATAGGAGAAAGTGTCCCATCATAAAGACTACAATACACCTCCCTTTTGCTGATGTTAGAAATCTTATCAAACATTCTTAAAACTAAAGGAAAATCCACCTTCCATGACCCATAAGCTTGGTTTTGCCAAGGATAGAGAATATGCCAGCACTCTTTGTATCAAAAAGGTTTCATGAATTCATTCTGAAACTATAATTTCTAGATTTGCTGTAGATTTGGTGATCGTGATGTTGATAATTCATCGATGGCTAAGATTTCAAAAGCATAGTTCTTTATGATGGCATTTGTTGCATAACCCATGAGTGCATTATCTGGCCAATTGAAGGTTTTGACAAGCTTTGTAGTGTGCAGTGTTCCTGAATCCATACTCAAATATGGTGTTGCTTATGTGCATGAACGCATACTCAAATGTATTTCAAGAAGCATTCCAGTAATTTTGGTGCTCAAATTATTCTCCTACACTCATGCAAACCTATTATTAATGACATCATTATATAAAACACTTATTCAATTTAATTAATAACAAGATTTGATCATTTAATTCTAAATTACTGTAATCATCAACTTAATAATATAAAATGGATCGAAATACTAGGTAGGATAAAAAAATTATCTGATAAGAAACCATAAAAATTTGGACAAAGACACAGCTCAACATCCCCCCACACTAAACTTCTTGCACGTCCTCGTGCAAGGAAAAACCATAAGACGATGAAATAGGGCAGGGAAAATGTCAGCAATGATTTTATCATGTAATGATGAAGATACCTGATATTGAAATGCCTTCATTAGCATTTAATGCCAAGCAAAACAACGTTACATTTCTAATGAAATCATCAATTACAAGAATGTAACAAGATAAGGTACAACAAGTAGAAATTATAGAAGAAGAGTATGGCACATGTCTGTTACCTTGTCCCATGTGTTGTTTTCGCCCAAAATCTTACGATAAAAATAATTTTTTTTTGAAAAAGTGTAGTTTCAAAAATAATAGCAGAAGATCTCTGCACCTACTATAACAATCTCGTACCTAGGTCATGCAGAGGGAACTGCAATCAATACAAATTGTCGGAAACCAACACCTTGTGAGTAGTCATCATTTAGTATTTCATCACTCTAAATACCATGAGAATTAAAGTGAGTTATGATACCAATCAACAACCTCTTTATTGAACGCTATAAATTCTGTTGTTGTCCGGATTCAAAAATATATTTCCTCTTAATCTTGTACAAAGTATTACCTTCACTAAGGGTACCACGTCATTCAAAGATTCTTGATTTTTGAAAGTTAGAACTTAAAGCATCATGTCCAAATTGTATTAAAACCATTGCCCAAGAAAAATGATGAGTCTTAGGAAAAAAGAAGAATAACCAAGAAAATCAGAGTATGTAGTTAACTTTGATACCATAGATATGGCCCTGGTTCCCGCAGTTGTCCATAACCTCGACAGGGATGTCTTTTAACCTAGTGAAATGTGAGTATCCCACTTACTAGATACAGATTCAGAGTTAGCCTATTTGCCTCTTTAGATGAAGGCCACTGTCTTGGCTTGGTAACCAACTAATGGCAGTGCCACTCACAAGAAGTAACGTGGATGAACAGGCTGGCTCATGATGAGACCTCTTGTTTCCAGCTTTTTGGCTCAAAGCCATTACTCTGGCTTGGTGACCATGACAGTAATGTCATGCATGCTAGATCTCATGATCATGGTAGGTCGGCTCATCATGAAACCAACTATCCTTCCCTAAATATTTGTAAGCTCTAATTATGATTAACCTTAAATGTTACTTAATAAGTGGGGAGATAGATCTACACCTTAAGAGTATAGGATGACGTGAAATTTTTTAATGACTAATCATTTCTGGCCAATTCCTTTACTCTAAATACTAGATAAAGATATCCCAAACAATGACTGAAAGATTCTTTGAGTTAAGAATGCTAGTGTTCTCCTGAATAGCTCATTATGATCTTTACAAGAGTGGTCCACCATAGGGGTTTCCCAACAGTACCATCTAAGGGAAACTGAAATTATATATTTGAGACGACAACTTATTAGAGTGATTAATCATGGTTACTTTTGGGAAATCATGAGGTATTAGAGTGAATTCTACTCAATGAGATTTGTCACAAATTTGTGTGTTAACAACTGATGTGGATCAAAAGTATTTTTAACAACCATGACTTAAAATTCAAAACCCTAATAGCATTATAACAACTTTATTTATTTATTCTCCTACCCTAATTTACTCTAAGAGGCGAAAGACTCCCTTTTTAAGTATAGGATTACTTACAATGAAGCCATGTGTGTAACAAAATGCTTATTATACTCACACTTAGTTTTAAAGAATAGAATTCAAGGCATATAAAATCATGAGAAACTAGTTGCTTCAATTTATATGGTACCAAGAGTTTCTTAATGCTGAGGAAATAAGATCGCTTGATCACTACTTGAAACCAGGATTCAATGGAATCCACATATTTGTGATTTTCCAACTGATGCAAATATTCCACAGTTTGATAGTCACTCCCCTGGAGGCACAAAGAATCTGGTGAAATGGAAAAGATAAATCCCTCAAGTTTAGGCTCAAATATATTCTTTTCAAATTTATAATAATGGTTGAGAGAGATTCTAGGGTTTTTGGTTTCAACAACATTTTTAGAACAAGTTCCAATGAAAGATTGCTCCTCTGGTGTTCTTTGAATTACATCTTCTTGGGGCGAAGGTTTTGTGGTAATGGGGAAATTTTCTAGATTCATTCCCTTTTCCAACATGGAAGATGTAGCATTATGTTGAATAGAGGAATCAACAGGAAGAATAGGTGGCTCAAACTACTGTGCAAACTTATGGTTTAGATTAGGGTTTAAAAGATGGTTTGGGGTAGGCTTTTGGTTAATGCTTCGACTAAGATTTGGATTTGGATTGGGATTAGGCTTTCGACTAGGTTGTAAATTAAAATTAGGGTTAGGTTGTAAGTTAAGGTTTTGGTTTGAATGAGGGCTAGGTTTAGGGTTTGGATTAGGGTTACAATTAGGACTAGGGTATGGATTATGGTTAGGGTATGGATGAGGGTTAGGTCTAGGGTATGAATTAGGGTATGAAATACGGTTGGGTATGGATTAGGGTTAGAGTATGGTTTCACATGTGGTTGAGACCATAAAGGAGGATAAATTAATGGTGTATTGGAAATAAATTGTGGTTGTTGCTAATGCTCATATGATTGAATTTGCATGGGATATTTCCCCAGAGAGAAGGATCCAAATGATTCTTGAGGCAATGGATATATCTGGCTCAAGGATGAGGGCCAAGGAGAGGGAAACTATGACCACGAAGTAGGATATTCAATTGGTGGAGGATTAAAAATTTTCCATGGAACTGCAGGATTATAAACATGTTGAGGAATCTGCTCAAGAGAATAATCATTATTCCAAGTATCAAATGGTGTTGGGTTTTGAGTTATACCTATTGGTTTATTTGATTCCTTACTTTATTCCCTAATTACCTTTCATAATCATGGTAGTGATGGGCAATGTTTGGTTGCATTACCATCCTCGTAAATTTTGAAAAATTCCAAACCGCTAAGTTGACACTTTCCAAGGTAGTGTTTCTTTTGACAGTTGGTGCAAAGGAGAATCAGTGGATCTTCATCCTTCTCTTGCTCTTGCAAATCATCCAATTTCAAAATCAAAGATTTAATAATATTGAATTTGTGTTCAAGCAAGGTGTTAAATTTTGCACTTGTGAATTATTCATCAGATGACTTGTTTGTCTCTGTAGCAGCATAAAAACTCATCATTGAATGATTCCTCAAAATACCATTTTCTTGTCTTTAACAAACCAACTGGTAAATCCTATCATCATGTGCATTAGTACACAAGGGTTCTTACAGTACCCAAAAAATGATATAACTTTGGAATCCGAAGATAGGTTTAACAACTATTGTCTAAAATAAAACTCACCACACTTGCATTAAAGGAAAATGACGAATCAAAGTACTATTTAATCTATTAAAAAGAAGGCAATTTGGAGATTGAATGTCTAAAGCCTGCTTCTACTTGTACACATAAAGGAAATAAAAGTTCAAGAGATACGCAATATGGCCATACTTTATTCCTTTGTAATGATAAACTAGGCACTGAAATCAAACACACCTTTGCTGGAAAATAACAATTTCGAAAAGGAAACCTACTTAACTAATTCTATCAAGAAAACTCCTTACTACAATTAAACAGTAAGGAAATACAAATAAATCCTCAATCATGTAACATTCTCGCACTTAAATTCTACTTTTTAAATATCTTATGATATATTGAAAACCTTAATCTATTAACTCCTCTCACTGACTTGAAAAAAAAACTTGAAACTAATAAGAAAAAAGGTCACATATTATTATAATGACAACCTCACAAATTAAACTAACTAAAACTACTCTTCATAATAAATTCAAGATTCCAAATTAACAGAGGACAATCCTAATTGTTTCTAAAAGAAAACTACTTTGCTTCATACAAAATAACACTTAAAATATCCTATTAAAAATCACATTACAAATAATCTGTGACAAACCTTCTATTCAAATATTTTAATCTAAATGAAATGAATTATTCAATAAAAAAGCTCGTTGTTTGAAAGCATGCAAATCATAATGAAAACTAAATCAAGATCATGTAAATCAATGATGAAAACTAAATCACTGCTACCTGCACAATTAAATCCACACTCAAACTTGCACTTATAAAGAAATGATTACACTATGAAAACAAGAATAATTCTAATTTAAAATGAAATTTAATTATTAAGTGAAGTCCCGCTATGCATGAGCAAATCAAACCTTGAATTAACATTCTAAATGGCAGTGTTACTTATTTAAAATTGAAGCATTACAATCTATTCTCACTACTCAATCAAACTCGGAAATTGGAAAACAAAATAATGATCTAAGTTCTGAATTAGAAAATATAAGATATTAAAAAACAATTTCAAAATAAAAATATAATTATACAAATTACAACAAAGCACAATTCCTAAATCTCTGAAGAACAAGGGACTCGACTCCAGGTTGCGGTGTATCTTTGCCACTCCCTAGAGGAAGTCCTGAATTAACTCAACGTTGAGACATAAATAAAATTACAGTACTTACATAAAAATAATTTCCGGAAGTAGAATTTATTGAATTCTATCAAAAAATAATTTTAAATGTCAATTAAAAATTACACCAGCTGTTACTGCCCCATTACAATTCAGGAAATTCAATTCCAGATCTGCATTTCTGAAATTTGACCTCTACTACTAATTACATTCTCATTCCTATTTTATTCCTATTGATATCAACTTCCTTCTATCTAATTGAAGGACAACCTTCATCTGTGCCCTATCTACATCTGAGAAAATCGAGTTTACATATGAGAGAATCAATTTTGCATATGAGAATTTTGCTCTCTAAATGACGGATTAACTAATTCCTCTCTACCGATAATCTATTCCTCATGCTTATATAACCATCGAATTACAATCTTGGATTCTAATTAGTCAATTAGAATATAGGATTGGAGATTTCTGGATCTAGCAATTTTCCAAGAATAAAATTAAGTTGACAACAGAATGCCGAAATAAGGAACGATGATGTTGCTGGACTCCAAATTTAATGGGCACAATATTTAGCCGTAGAAGAAAAATCCCATGAGATCCCTTAATTATAGGGAAAAATAAGCTATGGTCAAACCCCTGAGTATATCCAGCGGTTGGTCATGAACAAATATCCCTTATTTTGACATCATAATACTCGAACAACTTTATGTATTTAACGGGCTTCCAGATTAGTAACGTTGTTGTCGTTCTTCAACAATGGTAGTTTTTATGAAGGGAAACGAAACTGATCGATCAGTTAGAAGATGAGCTATATCACCCACAAGAGCAACGTGATTTGATGCATAGGCACACTGTTTACATATGGATCCTTTCCGACATCTACTTCACCCTTCATGATGGCATTGTACGTTGTCTCATGGATATCTACAACTTCCATCACAATTAGAGAAGGTTGGAAAAATACTCCAGGGCATCTAAAACATTCAACACCAATGGTGATCAGCTTCCGAAAAATTCTTATGCTCAATACCCAAGCGAGAGAAATTCAATTAATTAAAATAGATAAGCCTTGAAAAACTTTAAAACCCGTTATAGAATATCTCGGCATGTTGCATACCCTCACTAAGATCTAAGGATATTTTCCTGCCTCTTATTGTAAATTACAAAACCACCTACTATGATTCTCCTTTTGTACCTCTCAGAATGCCATTATTCTTGGATTATCCACAATCGATGATGTATGGTTGAAAACTATCCGTGCTATGGGTGCCACAACCGGTAGCCATGATCCGTAGATAGCTATCTTAAGTTCTAACAAACGTTTAAGCATTGGCTTCGGGATGGGGACAACCATCATTTGAGGTTTTATGAATATGCATTCATAACTTCCATATTTATTTTCAAATCCTTGAATTCTTCATTTATGAGTAGGCTAGGCAGTGACGTAAATGAAAAACAACCTCATAAAATATCTATCTTTGCTTAAGTTAATAAAATTTCTTTGCAGTTTTGAAATCGATGACACCCCAGCAGAAATATTGGGATTACTATTTGGAGCTTGAATTGTCAACGATAATTCCATAATATTCACTTAAGCTTAGCCATTGATCTCCATCTATAAATGTGGTGTTTAGAAGTGGCGCGGCCACTTGACTTTTCACCAATAGAGTTATACTAAGACCATTGCGTTAAGCAACTACACCATTAAAGTCAACAACACTCTTGGCTTGTGATTTCAATGTCGACTAAAATAGTTGAACGAACCTCTATTTGATCAAAGTGAATTCCATCATCAATGAACACTATAGAAATATTGACAACACCAAAGCACTTTAAGAAAATATACTTTAAGCCAAAGGAGTTGCGGCATGCCTCAATACCCTCTACAATAGGAGAAAGTGTCCCATCATAAATACTACAATACACTTCCCTTTTGTTGATTCTAGAAATCTTATCAAACATTCTTAAAACTTAAGGACGATCCACCATCCATGAACCATAAGCTCGGTTTCATGAATTCATTTTGAAACTATAATTTGTAGAGTTGTTGCAGATTTGGTGATCGTGATGTTTATAATTCATCGATGACTGAGATTTCAAAAGCATAGATCTTTATGATGGCATTTTTTTCATAACCCATGAGCGCATTATCTGGCCAATTGAAGGTTTCGATAAGCTTTGTAGTGTGTAGTGTTCCTGAATCCGTACTCAAATATGGTGTTGCTTCTGTTCATGAACCCGTACTCAAATGTATATCAAGAAGCATTCCAGTACTATTTGTGCTCAACTTATTCTCCTTCCATCATGCAAACCTATTATTAATGATATTATTGTATAAAACACTTATTCAATTTAATTAATAACATGAATTTATAATTTAATTCTAAATGCCTCTAATCATCAACCTAATAATATAAAACGAATCAAAATACTAGGTACGATCACAAAATTATCTAATAAAAAACCATAAAAATTTGGACAAAGATGCAGCTCAATAACTAATCTATAATTAGTAGCCAAAATGCTACATTTTGGTCATTTTCATATGAAAATATATTAGAAAAGAAATTAATTCATATCATATTCTCTTCAATAGCTAGAATTTATTAATGGAACTTTTAATTTGTGGTTTTTGTTGTGTAGGTGCTATGCAAAAGGAGCAACGCTATGATATCAATACTTATCAAGAAAAATCATGATTTTTGGGTTTTTCTTCAAGAAAATAATTTCCTGCAACATTTTTTAGTGCAAAGGATGCCAACTTGTACAAGGTTGTTTGATAGGCATGAACACTTTGCACAATCAGAACTCATTGTTGATATTAGAAACAATATCAACAAGGAAATATAATTTTATTGATCCTTATTGAATAATATGCTATCACAATGCAATTTTCAAATTCTTGTCAATAATATCACACTTATTATGTAACGACATGGATATTGTATTATATTATAAAATACATTTATTTTCTTTTGTTTTATAACATTTATATTTATTTTGAAATAGGGTTTTGAAATTTTAATTTAATTAGCAATAACTATTAAGTGTATGGTAGATATTTAATTTCCATGGAATATTTTAAAATATTTATAATAGTATACACAAATCATAGGTTGAGATTTTTATCTCTAAAGTAGGTATGCCATTTTTTCCCTTTTAATTAATTTAAATAATTTTAAAAAATGATTCCATATGTCATACGAAATGAGTTGTCATTTTTTAGGTATCTCGTATTGATAAGCCAAGGTATTGGCTCGTGGTATTATAACAAAAGATATTTATAAATTAAGGATATCCATAATAAAATGAGGTTAAATATCTATGATTAAAAATTATATTTCAGTTTTTTAGATATATATGTTTGACATATATTAATTACCTTTATTTAATAATAATAATAACAATAATTATTATTATTATCAATATTATTATTTTAACACATACAAGAAAAGTTTTCTATTAAAGATGTGCCTAGAAATAGTAAGATACATGAGAGGTTTACATTTTGCTCAAAATGATCAAAGGTTCTAAGTGGATAGGAAGAGATAAATCTAAATTTTATAGAATTTTTTTCTTATATATCTTATTGGAGCCAAAATTCATAAATCTATGACTATATATTTGACAAAATTTTCCATTTACAAAAAAAACATTTGTATGTGTTTGTCATATCTTACTGAGGTGGACCCATTTACATCTAGTTTGTTGGAGCACTACAGTTTCTTGTGCTTCTGGAGTCATCATGATTCCTCTGAGCTTGGAGACCAGCCAGTTGAAGATGCATCTCATCCGTATTTTCCTCCATGAGTTTCATTTTAACTTGTCATATTTGAATCATTTCTTTCCAAACCAAGATTTAATGATATATGTCCAATACGTCTACATACCAATCTACAGGTATGTGCAAACACTAAGGGAATTTTTTATCCATTTGAATACATGAATAAACTCATTGACTCGTTGAATTCTATGGGATGTCAAAGTCTGAGAAATAGTGGCCCAATAACCATATAGGGTATTTGTGAAGAGACTGCCCACCATGAATACCGACCCTGCCTTTCAAGAATAATTTAGGGTTTTGAGTTGACTCAGGACCACAATGGTTGCCCAATCACAATGACTGAGGGATATTATGCAAGGGAGATGCTATAGAGGTAGTCGAAGCTCTTGGAGGATGCTAACAGAGGAGTGAAATTATGCGCTAGATCAAATTGATTCATATGGATGGAAATTGTGGGGCATCGAATAGAGATAACAAGAAATGTTTGACCATGAAGAAAAAATATTGTTGGGGAAGGAAGAGTTCCTAAAGCAATATAAGAATATCCAACCCATATAAGACACCAAATACTACCTTTCTCGTCCATATGGGATTCATAATTATTTGCGGAGATAAAATTTGGTAGGCTCAACATTAGATAAACATGCATAAATGATTGCCTTGGATAATAGATTTCCCTTGATTTCTAGATTTCCTTCGACAACAAGAACTATGGATGAAGATTATTTGAATCCATGTTGAAAGGAACATAGGACTGTGAGAGTAATTGTGAAGAGTTTACAATTAAAATTGATCTTGCATTCTGATGCATATATTCCATACCGCCAGATGAGGAATATGTAATTTCGTAAGGCATGTTGACATGAACCATCTCGAAGGTATCATATGAATATAGAGTGAGTGGGAAATGATGCGATGTTTCCCGCATTGCTATTCATCAAGAGGATGGACTTCAAATGGTGGAGGAGAGTAAATAAAACCTTTCCAACGTCTATGCTCATTACATTCTTCCTTATTGCACTTTGATGGTTGAAGGAGGTGTGAGGCCAAAGCATTATCTTCATTATCAAACATGTTTCCAAGAGAGTTTGTCATTAATAATCAGTTTCCCTTCTTACATCTCACAAGCTTTACTGTCTTGCTCATCAACTTCTTGATTTTGATTCCAGAGTATATGATGAAATGACTTTTGAGAGAAAACCTCCAATATGCCAGAGATTATGCAATGAAGGAGAGATAAAGCATTGTTTATAGGGAGAGACATCTAGCATATGTACTTAATATTTATGATTTTTTTTTAATTCTAACGATACAAAATTATGGATGGAATTTTATGTACGGTTGTTGAATATTTAATTTATACAGCTACAGTTTTAAATAAAAATTTTCCATATCGACAATTATTATGGAAATTTTCTTCTGTCTACTATTAGATAAATTTTGAGGTCTAAAATCGGTCTCCTAAATAGTGTTTGAAAATAATAGTAGAAATAATAAAATAAGATTATATTACCTCATCATGTTTTGGAGTGAAAAGATAAAAAAATAATTTTTCAACTAATATTTTCAACTTATCTCCTTATGATTTTACTCAAGTTGTGAGCGGGAGTATCATTTAATTTTTCATCCAAGGAGTACTGATGTTGTATACTTTTAGTGGACCCTATTGCACTAAAAATGTTAAAGATATGAAAAAACATTAATTCAATCACATTTTTTCATGTATTTCACATTTGTCATCTAGTAGGGTCTATTAAAAATATGGAACATGGGTATTCCTTGGATGGAAAATTAAATTCTTAATGCAACAACTGCTCAAGCTCTAAATTTGAATAATATCGTAGGGAGATAAGTTTAAAATATGAGTTGAAAATATTGGTTCTTAGAAATTTGATTTTGATTGTACATTTTTGTTTTGTGGCCAATTTCTTACTTCAAAATTTCTTTAATACTTTATATATATATATATATATATATATATATATTCATGATAACCTTTTTCATCCGAAAAAATTTATGCAACTTTTTTATCATTTTGCCAACAACATAACAGTGTTTTATGGATAGAATTTTTCATATTTTATGACCTTTTGGACATGGAATAAATATAGATTTTGAGTGTCCAATAAAAATTCCATGACAAAGGTGATGGAATGATAACAACACTTATATTTTTACAATATTTTTTATCGTGGTCTTACATTTTACTATCACATTTCATTAAGCGGTTGGATTCTTACTTACCATGAGATTATGAGACCCAATTTGTTGTATACGTTGATTTTTCTGATTCTGCTATAAAAATTAGTGTGAAAAAATTAGCACTCCGCACCTTAAAACAAATTATGTGCATTTTCGTGTCTAATATAAACCACTGACGGTAGCCTCAGATGTTCTTCGTGAGTTTTGCATGAAGAAGGAAAATTTCTTTGAACAGGAAATATCTGCCACGTTTATTTGTCTCCTAACTTAAAACCATGATTAGAATTTTAAATAAAACCAACTGTTGATTTTGAGACCCTAAATGCTAACAATTATGGTGAACGTGGGTGTAATATTGATAGTATTTACACTTAACTTGCCTTGTGGCTATTAATTTAACATTCAAATTCGATGTCCCCCTCACACTTTTAATCAAATATTTTAATGTGATACATATTTTCTACATTACAAGATCCAGTATCCACGTGACACTGGAATACTGTGATACAATAGCTTCAAATCATTACTATGTACTATTTTTCAGCGTAGAAGCGGTTTATTAATCACAAAATATATAGAGATATAATTAAAAATATTAAATTTTTCAACCTATTAGAGTTAACAAACTATTCCCTTTGATATAAAAGCAACTTTTCAAATATTGTAAAGTCATATTCGATATAACATTTTATTGACGACATTACTGTTATAGTCATATTCGACATGAGGTTGAATAATGACATCATCATGATAGTGATCTTCAATATGATGTCAAAATATTGACATCCTCATTATAGTCATCTTGTAAGGTTTTCTTTTTGTTATAAAGATTCAGGCCCACATTCAGTTCTTCCTAGTGTGGAGGAGTTAAAGATCATAGTGGAGATCGAGAAATTGTTTGAAATAAACAACGTTACTACTCTAAGTGGGTTTCCTTTGCATTCGTTGTTGGAGGTTAGAGAGGGGGAGGGGGAGATATTTAAGAGAATAGTAGGAAAGCATTACAGAGTGCTATTCGAGAATATATATGGGAACCCACTTGGGATTGAATTAATATCTGATAGATGAATTTTTCTCCGGGTGTAACATACCTAATTTTTTATTTTTTATTTTTTATTTTTTTTTCCGTCGCTTTTTGATGAATAACTTTAACATTCTATATTTTTTTCTCTTTTCCTTTTCTAAAAATTTGGGCTATTTAACAAGCCATTCCACATCTATATTTTACTTGAATATGTGTATCTTATAATTATAAAAAGTCACCTTTAATAATACTCTTAGGTATTGAACTTCCAACTTTATTTAAGTTGACTGTACATACTCTGCAGACATAAATTTTCATTCACACAACCTTTCCTATTCATTACATAGACCTTTCATTTTATTTTTTTAACTAGCATAACCCATTCTACGGTTTAATAATTATTAAAGTCTACGTTTCTAAAGGAGGACATAGTATATGGCCGTTTCTCTCTTGTAAGTATATAATATTTATTTCACATTATAGACAACGATATGCATCGATTTATATTGGACTCCCAATTAATAATCGAACTCCGTACATTTTATTAACTTACGAGTTTATGTCTATATATATATATTTTTCTTCAAATTATAACTATTTGGAAATGTGTCTCCGCCACTTATTTTTATGTCCTTTTCGTTACTGTGGATAGTACTCTTATCTTAAATGCGTTCTCCATATGCTATTTCTCGAGCCCCACAACTAAATCTTCGCATCATTTATCAACTCACGGTTCTGCGTTCTCATTTATGTTCTTCTCTGCAATGGTACACAAAAATATTAATGTGATTAGGGTTTTGTCATATATATTGATTGTTTCTCATTTTATGGGATATTTGCTAGATGGTTGCCACTTGTACACTCGGATGTGGATTAGGGTTTCATCTGAATTATTGTTCTTATGATTCCTTTCTTCACAGAGAGGTATTCATTTCCCTCACTGAAGTTCTTGTGTTCGAGCCCTGGTTTTACTCTGAGAGCCTTTTACACATCTCTTAATGGATTTGCTGAGTTTGATACCACGCGGATTTGTAATGCAACCATCCCAGGTAAGATTTTAAAGATTTTATTGATACAAATCATTATATAATTCGACCTGTATTCACTGGTTACTTGTTTATATTAAATTCCATAGACTTAATATATTCGGCGAGGTTTCCTCCTTTCTACTGTATATTGATCTCTTCTGGAATTATCGAGTTTTACCCTTCGGATATTGACTGAGTTTCATCGTTCTCCATTTAAGTTGTTTTCTTTTGTGGCTTGGCTCGAATCTGCTCATACACGAATGGAAATATTTCGTTTTTATTTAAACTCTAATTTCAGGATATTAACTTGCCCTCATGATTTAGTTTTATCTGAATGTCGAGCCAATATTATATGGTTTAGTTCAAATTTATTATTGATACCCAATTAAATCCATTAGTATTGTTTTTATTGAATATTTTAAACCTCTAAGTCATAATAGTGATTCAGAGTTTGAATCCATGTCATTACATTGATTTTAATTTATTCTTCTCAGGATTGTTGAAGGAATCAATTCGATTCTTTTATAAATCGACTTTCTTATCATGATTGATAAGCTAGGGCTCTCAAATCTGTGGTAGGGACGACTTCTTCTCTCAGCTATGTGTAGAGGTAACTCCTCTCTAATATTATTCAAATAAATTAATTTTAATCTCGTAATGATATTCCATAAGTTTTTTATACCAACTTGGGTTGACTTATTGTTGCAGGACCACAGCCTATTCGACATTTTTATTAGTCCTGACCAGGTAAATTTCATATGCAACTCACGATTTTCACACATATAATCTTTCCATTTTGAACTTATACCTTACACAATTAACATCTTCTTCTTTTGCGGTTTGTATAGGTATCGTGAGATGTTAACTTTTATTTAGGAGCTCTCTTAACTACTTTTTGAGTTCTCAGATAGGCCATCTGATTAATTTTTTCTCTAGTTAATCAGGAAACAACATCGCTTGGATTTCCTTTGAAGTTCCGAAAGGGTTTCGGCGTTTAGCCCTATTATTTCTCGAATCCCACTTCTATGTTTTGAAAATAGAAAATTTTCTATAAATATTATTAGGATAATTTGTACTATTCCTTACGAGAACTTATGGGACTTTCTTACTGTAATAAATAAATATTTATATCAATCCTACTCAGATTGATTCGTATTTTATGAAGAATTTAATCACTAGTGTCTATACTAGGAACATTCATGTTTAACTTTTAATACTTTATACGCAACTAAAACTGTGACTATGTGTAGTTCAATCATATGTTTCCCTTTTCCAGTATTCTGCTTCTACTGTATTGATTTATGTACAGGATTCAAATCATCGTTTAAGCAGGCTTTTCATCTATTCTAAGTTTATATATATATATATATATATATATATATATATATATATATATATATATATATATATATATATATATATATATATATATATATATATATAGATATATATATATATATATATAGTTCTTTTCTTGGGGGTTGTCAATAGTTTCCACTGAATGAACGCATAATTACATTCAAGTGACAGTAAGGAATTTATTCCTATTTTCTATATAGTATCAATTACATATAATGTCTTTACTTCTTTTAAATGATTTTATTTCAAATAATAACTCTTTCTTATGTAATGATATCAAAAGCTATTATCATGTGTTATATTTTTTTTCTGTTCATAATTTGTTAGTAGGATATTTATCCAACTTGTTATGGATATATATATTTCCTTATTGAAAGTAAATCTCTATTTACTTCCATGTAATTTCTGCTGTGGGAACATAAATACAGCTTATTTTGTTACTCAACTTCTGTATCATTGAATAATCTGGCTTTTTCATACATTGAATAGTCTAAGTTCTCATTATAATTTGTTTCTAGTATTATAATTTCTATGGAACGGGATTTTGAAAAATCTTTCATTTGAAATAAAATTTTAATTAATTTCTTAAAATAAATTTATTTCTCTTAGAAATACTTTAGTAGAATTTAGCTATCATGCTCTTTAATTTTACCGTAACTACTCAGTTGTCAATTTTATAGTTTCATTAAATCTGCATATAACTTGATAATTCATAAGCAGATTACATTTAAATAAACTTTGATAGTCTATGGAATTAAAATATATCTTCAGATTTAAACCACTAATGGTTTAGAGATTCTGCTAGGTATTTTCCATAGATTTTTTTCCTACAACTATACAGAATTTAGAGGATTAATTTCTTCTAAAAATTTCTGTTAAATGTAAGAACTAACAATCTCAGAAACTAATTTCAAAATAACAGCTACAACATTGATCAATATTGTACAATAGCATCTATTTTAACCATCCATAAAAATTATTGTGCCTACCACTTCTTCTGATGACTAGTCCTCCCAACCTTAGAGTTCCTCTGTCTCCAGAACTCACACCCGAGCTGAGATCCCTCTCCAGAATATACCAACCTCAATCTATTATGGAGTAGCTTATTTAAGCTTATGCTCTCCCCAAAGCCTATTTCAAATTCTGCGTCCAGAATTTCAATATGCTTTTATTCCTGTTTGCCTAGGCTTCCTTGATTTAAGGACTTTAAAGCTGCTTTTTGCTTTTCCAGCTTTTTACCTCTTCCCAACTACTTTCCTCATCATTGGGGAAATTTAGATTTTTCCTCAAAAATATAAATTAGAAATAAAGTCTTTCAAGGCTTTTTGAAATATTTTTGGGAAAGTCTTAAGCTCTTTCCATAACCTCATGGATTAGGAAAGTGATCTCAAAATTCTGATTTGGTCATAGTGCACACAAACATTTTATTTATTTTTCATAAATAATTAATTAACTACATCCACACCATAATTATCCATTGGGGTCCACTCCCCTTTGGACTTAAGTTCAAATGTCTAACTTAAAAAGCATAAAACTAGGGATGTTACATATTCCCCCTCTGAAAACAAACATTGTCCTTAGTGTTAACAGCTAACTACTAGAGTTCATTTTCAAAACAAATATGGATATTTTTCCATCATCTCAGCCTCTCTTTCCCATGTAGCCTCTTCTGCAGTAAAGTCTTTCCACTGCACCTTTACTCTGGCTATTGTTCGATTTCTCAATTCAATTTCTTCCCTCTCCAATATTTGAAGCGGCTCGGGAAGGAACTCCCCTTTTGGTTCCCACCTGTATCAAATTCCAATCAACAATATGGGAAGCATCATGTACATATATTTTTAATAATGAAACATGAAACACATCATGAAATTTAACATGGGGTGGTAAGGCCAGTTTATAAGCCACTGGTCCCACCCTTTCTAACACCTCAAAAGGCCCACAGTATCTAGGAGCCAATTTTGCACAGCTGCCAGCATAAAGTGTGCTCCTTTTGGGTTTAATACGCAGATACATATGATCACCCATTTTGAACTCTCGGTGCACTCTCTTCTTATTGGCATAACTTTTCTGTCAATCTTGTGCTGTCTTGATGTTTCTCTGTATTTTTTGACAATATTTTCCATTTCTTGTAGAGTATCTGGCCCCAGTACTAGCTTATCTTCAGGCTCGCTCCAACTTAAAGGAGTAAGACACTTTCTTCAATAGAGTGCTTCAAATGGACTCATTTTGATGGAGGATTGGTACCTGTTGTTATAAACAAATTCGACTAAATGTAAGTAGTCTTCGCATTTGGATGGCTTATCCATCACATACATTCTCAACGTATCCTCCAAATTCTAATTTGTTCTCTCTGTTTAACCATCTGTCTGAGGGTGATAAGCAGTGCTAAAATTCAATTTATTGCCCATGCCCCCAAACAAACCTTTCCAGAAGGCTGTTGTGAAATTAGCGTCTCTATATGAAATAATCATATTTAGGACCCCGTGTCGTCTTACTATTTCTTTTAGGAACACATTTTCTACTTGGGCTGTCCCAAAAGTAGATTTTACAGGTATGAAATGTGCAGCCTTTGTTAAAGTATCTACCACTACCATCACTGAGTCATGCTGATACTTTGTTCTGGGTTACTCGGTTATAAAATCTATAGAAACAGTGTCCCATTTCCATTCTGTAATTGGCAAGGGATTTAAAAGACCAGCTGGATGCTGATGTTCAACTTTGACTAGTTGACATTCCATGCATCTAGCTAAATACTTTGCTACATATTTTTTCATTCCTAGCCAAAAAAAATTATTTTTCAAGGTTGTAAGAATTTTCTAATATCTAGGATGTCCCGAATATGGCTTTTTATGATATTCATCTAGGATTTATTTTTTCAAAGAATCCACATTGGGGATGTACAATCTATTTCTATAGTAGATGAGTCCTTTTTGGTTTTGGGTGTATTCAGCCATTTCCTTTTTCAACATTTTTAATTGTAGATTTTCATAGTTGGGATCTTGATCTGCTGCCTTTATAACTAGTTCATCCAAGTCAAAACTAGCACTACTCCCAATGTTTCTTATGTTTTGGGAAGCATTTCTTATTAGAGCATCAACAATTTTGTTTTCTTTCCCTTTGATATGTTTTATTTCCATATCAAATTCACTCAGAAAATATAGCCATATGGCTTGTCGAGCATTCAAATATGTTTGAGAAAATAAATAATTAAGACTGATATGATCTGTCATCAATGTAAATTTTTTTCCAAGAAGATAGTATCGCCACATCTTCAAGGAATGAATTACAACAGTCAATTCCATATCATATACACTGTAATTATGTTCATGTTTCTTAAGTTTTCTAGATGCATATGCAATAACATAATTGTCTTGCAATAAAACTCCTCCCAATTCCTCTCTACATGCATCTGTACACACAAAAAAATATTTGTCAGGATCTACAGTCTTCAGTATAGGGGTTGTAGTAAGTTTTAATTTTAGTTGTTCAAAGCTGTTTTGGCATTTTTCAATCCACTCAAATTTGGTGCCATTTCTCTGTAGTGAAGTTATGGGATATGCTATTACAGAAAATATTTCTACAAACCATCAATAATATCCCACAATCCCCATAAATGATCTCACTACTGAAACATCAGTCAGCACCGACCACTCTCTAATAGCCTTTATTTTCTCTGGGTCAACAACCAATCCTTGTTTAGAAATGATATGGCCCAGATATTGGATTTTATCCTTCTAAAATTCGCATTTGCTAAACTTGGCATATAACTAATTCTCTTTGAGAGTCTGTAGCACAATTCTAAGGTGTTCCTTGTGTTCTTCCTCACTTTTTGAATATACTAGAATATCGTATATGAACACTAGTACAAATTTATCTAAGTACTTATTCAAAACACTATTCATTAAGCACATAAAAGTGGCAGGGGAATTTTTCAAACCAAAAGGTAGGACTACAAATTCATAGTGACCATACCTGGTTCGGGAAGATATTTTACTGATATATTCCTCCTTAATTCTGAGTTGGTGATAACCAGTCCTCAAGTCAATCTGAGAAAATACTAAAGCTCCTCTCACCTGATCAAAAAGGTCATCTATTCTGAGCAACGAATACCTATTTTTGACTATCAACTTATTTAGTTGATGGTATTCAATGCACATTCTGAAGGTTCCATCCTTCTTTTTCATGAACAACACTGGTGCTCCCGAAGGAGATACACTCGGTCTAATGTAACCTTTATCCAACAATTCTTGTAATTGCATTTTTAACTCCATGAGTTCAGAGGGGCTCATCCGGTAAGGGGCTATAGAAATAGGTGTTTCTCCTGGCACCAAATCAATTGAAAAATCAATTTCTCTTTTGGGGGGAAGATGAGGAATCTCATCTGGAAAAGCTTCCTTAAATTCTCTTACCACTAGTAAAGTGTCTAGCAAGTTTTCTGGAGATTGCTGTCCTAATTCTTCAACATGTACAACATATACTTTGTATCCTTTTCTAGCTGTTCTTTTTAGCTGAAGGGTAGATATTTGCCTTACAGAGATAGGTTTCGGTTTCCCTTTTAATATGAATGGTTTTCCTTCATCATTTATACAGTGCAAAGTTTTGTCCCAACAATTCAGCATGGTATTTTTCTTTTCTAGCCAATCCATTCCTATCAATAAATCATAAATCCCCTCAAAGAACTGGAAGACTCTTATCTTCATAGAGTAGTGGCTCGAGCAAATGTATTTCCATACTATGATTTAGTACGATGGGAAATAGAGGGCATAAACATCACAGACAGAGCATTTTTCATAGTTGATCAGAAGATGTTCATATCCTTTAGTTCAGAGGATATCAGGGCAATGTATCATCTACCAGAGCCTCAGAAGATCTACAAAAAAGAATTTGTAGATGAGGATTTTGCTTCAAAAAACAAAATAGAGTTAGACCCTATTATAGAATGGAGGCAAGCTCCAGAGAAACACAAGCATGAATCCTCAGGTAAGTACTCTATAGTATCTCTAGCACCTCCCTATTGCTATGTTGCTGCCATGATATGCAAACTATTTGCGTTTGCCAATTCTGCAAGTTTTCTATTGAAATGGTACCTTTGATTGATGCCACTGTTAATTCTTATATTATGGATTGGTTAGTCATCCTATCCGATAAGATAGCAAATAAAATTCTTGATTATAGAAGGAATAGGCATATGTCTACAGGAACGACACCTCCATTTCATCTGTGTGCTTACATTATAGATTCCATATGCTTCAATTCCAAATTTCCCATTTTAGGATCGAAATGGAATCCTCAGGACCCCACCCCTACCCATATCTATCATAAATATTTGTGGAAAGCCCATTATAGAAACAATGTATATAAGATTTTCCATGGATTTATGTTGCCCATTTATCAAGCCATTTTTAACAACCCCCCTCCACGGCTACCAGATAAGGCCAAACTTGACTTAACCCTAATTGGAAACTGGTTTGGAGAGGAGAATTTCAGTTATATCCAAATATTCGGAAGTGTAACCAACCCTCATGTTTTTCCTCTATACATTCCTGATATATTACTAGCTCAGGAAGTTTCCTATTAGATTACAGAGAAAGGTTTGTCCAAGAATCTTAAGACCTGTAAGAAACAAATGTGGCATACATTTCCTCTCAGAAGTCGATCTTACACTCTCAATGATTTCAAGCATGCAGAGAAAGAAACCTTGAGAATTAAACAACTCAAACTAACATTCATCGCCCCAAGGAAATATGACCCGAAGAAAATCGCCCTTAATGTTACATCTACGATACAAATTGCAAAGTTTGAAAATGAAGATGATAGTTTTGATGACCTATTTGTCTTAGCTGAAGTTTTTGCACAGGTTCAACAACAAGCAAGTTTAAAACTGGAAGCAAGTGATATGGATAAATTCATGCTTTACAGGAACTCGAGTTTATTGACAATCCCTCTTGACCAGCTACAAACGACTCCTCTGCTATCCCAGGAAGAACAAAAACAAGAAAAGGGAAAAAAGAGTGATACTCAAATTGAACAAGTAAACAAAGGAAAGAAGATTGGCAGCTCCTCCTATATTGATATACATGTTAATTCAAAAGAATGTGAATAATTCGATCAATAGATGCAAGGATAGAATGATTTTTAGAAGTTGCATAAAACACAGGCATCTATCATCAGAGTTAATGGGACAGTCAGTAATATCAACACTCCAAATGTTGAAATTATTCCTGAGAATCCATCTGAGGATATTGTGTTAAAAGTTGAAGATATGCCACCCTTGGATATTTTCTACAGTCCAGAGCATAGAGCTGTGGTTAAGTGGCAAAGAAATAAAAGAAAATAGGACCACAATCTATTGTCATCTTCCCAGGCCGAATTGATGGATGTTGATTGGAAAAACTCCAAGATTGATCCTTCAGAGGACTTAACAAAACTATCTTAGTGTGCAGGAGCCTATACAACAGTAACCATAGATAAATATTCTGAGGTAAATATTTTAATAAAGGAAAAGGACCAAAGAATAGTGCAGCTAGAGAAGCAATTAGTTGAAGAAAGAGAACAGAACAAAGAACTTAGAAAACAATTAAATTTTGAAAGACAAAATTTGGACCAGCAAGCTATACAAAAACAATAACAACTGTCCAAATAGGTAAATGAATTACAAAAATTGCTTCAAAGAGAAAAAACGGCCAAGGAGGAACATAATGCAACATTGCAGGAAAAACTGCAAAGATTTAAAGATTATCCCAAGGTAGATCAATTCAAGAAGGAAGCCCTTTCCGAATAAAGTGTTATCATTACAGCTTGATATTTTATCTCAGAGGAGAACAATGGTTGATCCTTTATGTGAAATAACCATGTCGCTTGCAGAGAAAACAACAAACTCAAGACTTGAATTTGAAAATGCCAATGAGAAAATATCAATATTTCTCACATGCCAAGAAACATATCAAGGAATTGCATCTAATTTTCCTATATTCAACAAGCACATAAATAAATTCTATTTGCAGAGTGGGAGGCACAGTTAATTAAAACAGAGAGAGAAATTTCCAAGGAAAGATTTTTAATCAACAAAGTGGTAGAATTAATCAATGATAACCTAAATACTGTTAACTTAATCTCCGATCACATTCCAGGACAACTTTCGAAGGTCAAAGTGTTAGAAAAACAATGGGAGCAATAATTGAAAAGCAGGTACCAACAAATTGATGAAATACAAGAGCTAACATGGGATACATTCTGGTCATATCTAATCAAACCACACAACCAACAATTGACTATGAAATGCCTCTCCCATGTTAATGCTAATATGCTTCCAGAATTTTCTGATGCCACCTACACCGATCAACTACATTCTCATCTGAGTCATCCGTCAGAAGTCAAAGATATATTATCGATATGTTAGCTTCACACATCAAATACATAGGAAGTATCTAAGATCTATTCTAATGGGAACCGCCAATCTATTTCTGTAAAATCTCATTCCTAGCATTCATGATTTGGTATTCACAATAGCATCTAGAAGATGTTTAGGATAGTTTGTTAGGATTTTTGGTGCTATTTAAACCCCTTTCATGTATTTAGAAAAGGGTCCTGAATTTGTAATAATTTTTTACTTGGAAGATACACCTTTGTACTTCTAAATATATTATTTTTATTGTGGATCACATTCTTTTATTTTCTGAGGAATCATTTTTTAAGAGTCTGCACTTTTGCGTCTTGGAGATAGTTCTATGTGAAAGAATAGGATCGTAGTATCAATTGCATCAGAGAATTTTAAATGTATTTGGTATTTCTATCATTTTTCTTTTAGTTTTTTTATGCGATGAAATATTCCTATTAAAATTTTCTATTGTTTATATATATATATATATATATATATATATAAATGTTTCTAAAACATTTCTTTGTTATATCATTTATGGAAACATAGAAATGTTATCTTTCATAGTATGTATAGACAATATAGAAATATAAATCTGGGAATACGATACGTTATTATAACTCTGTTTAACTTCTTAAATAGAGTTATCATCATATAAAATCTCAAGTTTCTTTCAAATAAATAAGTCATCTTTATGATTTATTAATTGAAATTATTCTTAAATCGTGTTCATCTTTGAATGCCAGGGTTAATTTAGAGTTATTTGTATTCATCAAGCAGTAGATTAAATATCAAAATTTCACCATCCATTATACAAACACCTCATTACCAACTCATTCCATTTATTATTGGCAAATTGGTCCCATATTATCTAGTCAGAGCCACTATCAAAAACGGAAAAGGAACTGTATCAAGGTCCAGATTGGGTGGTTTCCCCCATGTTTGAAGCTAGGATTTCAGGGGCTTCAACAGAGCCTTGTAAACATGTTGAACATGATCCTTCCAAGACCTATTGTAGATTAGTATATCATCAAAAAATACTAGCACAAATTTTCTAAGGAAGGGTTTGGAAATGGAATTCATCAATCCTTGAAATGTAGCAAGTGCATTGGTAAGGCCAAAAGGCATGACCAAAAATTTATAATGACCCTCATGAGTTCGAAATTTTGTTTTTAGAATATCTTCAGTATTCATACTAATTTTATGATATCCTGAACGAAGATCCAACTTGGTAAAATAAATTTCTCCATGTAATTCATACAATA
The DNA here is from genome assembly GCA_034641835.2 of Pinus albicaulis. Lineage (NCBI taxonomy): Eukaryota > Viridiplantae > Streptophyta > Pinopsida > Pinales > Pinaceae > Pinus > Pinus albicaulis. The sequence continues at coordinate 589,319,270 of CM076577.1, read as the reverse complement.
ATTCATCAATCACAGGAATGGGAAATTTATCTTTAATGGTGAGCTTATTGAGCTCCCTACAATCTAGACACATGCGCCATGATTCATCTTTCTTGTGTACCAATACTATAGGATCAGAGAAAGAACTTTGACTAGGTTGAATTATACCCGCCTCTAACATTTCTGCAGTCATACGTTCAATTTCCCTCTTTTGGACATAGGGATATCTATAAGGCCTGATGTTTGGCGGAACACTTCCTAGAATGAAATGAATAGCATGATCATGATAAAAAATATGTGGGATTACTTTGGGAGTTTCAAAAAACTTGGAATGATTGTCCAAGGCTTTTTGGAGATCTGCAGAAATAGATGATTTTTATGTTGGAACTTCTAGTGAGCATAATTATGCAATTTTGCCTCATTGTTCTTTCTTTAGAAGATTTTTCATGACATTAGAGATTATTATCTTTCATGTCTTCCTTGAAATACCCCGTAATTCGAATTCCTTTCCTTCTGAAAAAAAAATTCAAGAAAAATTCTTGAAAATTAAAAGCCACCATCCCCAAAGATTGTAACCATTGTACTCCTAGTACAACATCAGCACCTCCCATAGGAATGGAAAGCACTGGAATAGTCAATACATATTCCCCCATGTTTAGCTTGATATTATGGCATTTTCCAAAGCAATTTATAGTTCCTCCATTTGCAACCATCACTTGACATTCTGGTGTTGGGTATAGGAAACAATTCAATTCCTTGGAGACCTTACAATGAATGAAATTATAGGTATTACCTGAATCAATCAACACTAGTACCGTTTTATTCTTGATATGTCCTTCTATCTTGAGAGTTTTAGGAGTGGTAATTCCTGCCAATGCATTACAAAATATGGTCAAACTCATTTCTTCCTCTTCTAGGGCTGGTTCTCGGTGTATATCCTCTTATTTTGAATATTTTTGTTCATTTTATTCTTCCTCTTCACAATCTATGTAAAATAATTTCTTCTCGGCACAATTATGACCTTTATTGTATTTTCTATCCCAATTGTAGCAAAGCCCTTTTGCTCTTTTTTCTTCAAATTGTTGTGGTGTCAACCTTGTAGGTTGTGCAAATCTAGGAGTAGCAACACTTCCATATTTATAGAAGTGAGTGGTAGGCTTCCTTGTGGCCATAATTTTACATTAAATTTTTCTTACCAACCTGAATGCCTTCTCCAATGAATCAGGTTCCAAAGCACGAACTTCATGTTGGATGTTATCCTTTAAAGTACCTATGACGAGATCAATCATGTGTTCCTCTTGAATATTAGTTACCCTTATATTCAATTTTCAGAAATTTTCAATGTGCTCTCCCACTGAACTCTTTTGTTTGAGATTTACCAATTGGCTAAAGAAAGTGTTTCTCTTTGTATCCTCATAATGTGTTATCATTTCCTCCGTAAAAATTGAGTAAGTTATAATATTTTCACGGGAGAAAAGTCATCGATGCCATAAAAATTTATTTTGTTCTAAATGTAAAGTTGCAATGCGTATCTTTTGTGTGTTTTGCACATTATTGAGATCAAAATATTCCTCCATCTGTAGTATCCATGTTACGGGATCCTTGCCATTAAACTTCCTCATATCCATCTTTGGAATATTGTCGTTCTTTAATCCAACATTATAGTTTATGAAATCATGATTAACATTTATTTTGTTATCATCATGAGTTTCCTCTACTATATTTTCACCATTAAGACACATTTCTTGTATCAACTTTGTCAAACCTTCCATGTCTTCTTTTAGATCATTCTTCATGTTTTCCATCTTAGCTTCCATGTCATCCATCTTAGATTCAATGCCAACTTCCATGTCATCCATATTAACTTCCATGCCATTCTTCAAACCATCCATCTTAGATTCCATGCATTTATTCAAACCATCCAGCTTAGTTTCCATGCCTTTCTTCAAAACTTCCATGTCATTTTTTGTTACTCTTTGTGAGGGCACAATTTGTTGCACTTTCTCTTGTAATTTTGATATGTCATGTTTCCATTCTTCGTCTTCATGATTCATATTAGAGCCTTCTAAAGCCTTAATCGGTGTTGAATTCTTTTATGGGGCCATTTTAGAATCCAATACTGATATCTATTATAGAATATTCCCTTGGTATCAATTCAACTTGATTCTCCAAACAAGACTTATGCAATTTAGAAAAACAAATACACACCTTTTACTTGCTTTTGAGGAGCTCAATATTGAAATTGACTTATATATATACTTGAAAATCCTCAATATCTAAAATTCGGCCCTGTAGTATTCCTCTGAAGCTTCTTTCAAATGCCACAGGTCTGACCTGATTTGGATTATTCAAGGAGAATTTATGCCCAATCTCCCACAATGAACTAATTATGTACTGGTTCAGTAGAGTGAACTTGTACATAATTCCTTGTGTCATTGTTTCCTATTTCGGCTCCGGATTTAATAAATGTGAAACTACAATCCCTGTACTTACCGCCACCTTTTACAAAATTCTAATCCCATGATCACCTCTTTGAGATGAAATTCAGGGGCCTGAAAAATCGCTAACTTCCACAGGCCATATCTCCAAAAATATTGTGAACAAAGCTCTGAAATTTTGTGACAATGTTCCTCAGCATTTCGGCTTTGTGCTCTAAAAATTTCAGCTTCTTAACCTTCGTAGAAAAAAAGTTATAGTAAAAATTCCACGATGACCTGTTTAGGTTAAATTCAGGAGCCTGCAAAAAGCCTTAACTTCCGCAGATCATATCTCCAAAAATATTGCGAACCAAGTTCTGAAATTTTGTGACGATGTTCCTGAAGATTTTAGCTTCGTGCTTTAAACATTTCAGCTTTTTAGCCTTTGTATAAAAAATATTATAGAAAAAATTCCATGATGACCATTTTGGAGCAGTGAAACCCTAGAATCCAAAGCTCTGATACAAAATGTTGTGAAACCAGCTCCAAAAATAGAAGAAAAGAGATATCAACACCTTAGAAATAAGCCACTTCAAGGGGGAAACCTCCAATACATTACATGAATGAACAATTCTTGGATGATACAAATTACAAAACCTCCTTTCTATATATAGGAGTCCATGGGGTCAAAATGTAATCCTTTCCGGCCTAACAATAATAATTTAAGGGCACAATAATAATAATATGGGGGTTATAGGGGTATAATAATAACAATAAGGGAGTTAACCTAACAACAATAAGGGACTATACGAGTAATATAGGGACCTAAAAATTGCCTGTTAACATTACTGATTATCAATAATAATTAACCATGTTATGACACCATAATTTTAAGGAAATATATTAGAAACATATTAGATGTTTACTATGGAACACTCTTCAATTTTAGTCAAACACAATTCGTTTTTAATGCTCAACCAATGTGTCTAACGGTCAACCGGGATCAACCATGGTTAATCATGGTAGAATGTAATTAACCATTGACAATGTCTCTATTTTCAACTATGATCAACCACAAGTCACCAAGGTTAAACATGATAAACCATAGTGAACCATTTTCAACCATAGTCAACCGTAGTCAACTATGATTAATCATGGTTGAAATTCGTTAACCATGACCAACCATGATCAATGTCTCTCTCGTTGAATTTGGTCAAACATGGTTAACCATGATTAAATGTTGTTAGTCATTGTTGAGCAGTTTAAAATCATAGGGTTTATAATTTGTAGGTTCAAAATATTAATCCCTTGGGTTTATAGTATTAATCCTATGGTTTATAATTTTTTGGGTTTATGATATAAGTCCTAGGATTTGATATTGTTCCCTTGAATTTATAACATCAATAATCCTTTGGGTTCATAATATTGATCCCTAATATGTATAATACTTTGTAGGGTCAAAAATAATAATCTTAGGGTTTCTAATCCCCAGGCTTATAATATTAATCCTAGGATTACATATTAATCTATTAGGTTTATAATCCCTTGTATTTATTAATACCCTTACGTTTATATTATTAATCCACTGGGTTTTTTGATCCCAAGCGTTTATAACATTAATATCTTAGGATTATAATTTTAATCCCAAGGGTTTGTAATACTAATTCCTTGGGTTTTTATTATTAAACCCTTGTTTTTATTAACCCCGCAGGTTTATTAATCCCTTTCATTTATAATATTAATACCTTGGGTTTATAATATTAATAATCTTTGATTTTTTAATCTGTTGGGATTTTAATATTTATTCGAAGGGATTATGATATTTATTCCTTGGGTTTATAGTATTAACCCTTGGGTTAACCAAGTTCACCCTAAATTCTATTAATCACTTCGGTTTACTCATCCCTTTGGTTTATAATATTAATCTCAAGGGTTTAACATTATTCAAACACATTTATTAATATATTTTACTATGTTGGTGTATGTTTGGTAGTCAACACTCTTCAATTTTTGTCAAACACAATTTCTTATAAATGTTCAACCAATGTGTCTAAGGTCAACCAGATCAACCATGGTTAATCATGGTCGAATATGGTCAACCATGGATAATGTCCCTATTTTCAACTACGATCAACCACAACTAACAATGGTCAAACATTTCCAACCGTAGTGAATTATTTTCAATGATGGTCATGCATGATTAATCATGGTTGAAAATTTTCAACGATGATCAAGGTCTCTCTGAGCGGGAAAAACAATAATTTCAATATGTAAGGTTTATACTACCAATAATTATCCCTTGCATTTATAATATCAAAAATTCCTTGGGTTTATAATATTGATACCTAATATGTATAATACTATTTTAGGATTTATAATATTAATATTAAGGTTTATAATCCCTTGCGTTTATAATATTAATTTGTTAGGCTTATAATACCTTAAGTTTATTATATCAACCCTTTGATTTTTTAATCTCAAGGGCTTATAATTATAATCCCTTAGGTTTATTAATCTCCTAGGTTTATAATATTAATCCCAAGGGTTTGCAATATTAATTCCATGGGTTTATAACATTAAACCCTTGAGTATATTAACCCCATGGGTTTATTAAATCCTTTGGTTTATAATATTAATCCTTTGGATTTATAATATTAATAATCCCTTGGGTATTTTAATCTATTGGGTTTATAATATTCATCCCTTGGGTTTATTGATCCCTTGGGTGTACAATATCAATATTAAGGGTTTAGCGTTACTCAATCATATTTAATAATGTAATTGACTATGTTGGGGTATGTCTGGTAGTCAACACTCTTCAATTTTTGTCAAACATTATTCCCTTTTGATGGTCAAGAAATGTGTATATAGTCAACCACGATCAAACATGGTTAATAATGGTTGAATATGGTCAACCATGGGTAACGTCTCTATTGTAAATAATGATCTACCATGGTCAACCAAGGTCAACCATTGTCAACCATTTTCAACCAATTTCAACCAAGGTCAACCAAGGTCAACCATTGTCAACCAAGGTCAACCATTGTCAACCAAGTTCAACCATTGTCAACCGTTGTCAACCATGTTTAATCATGGTTGAAATTCATTAACCATGATCAACTATAATCAAGGTCTCTCTGATTGAATTTTGTCAAACATGGTTAAGTGTGGTAAACCATGGTTAACCATGATCAACCATTGATTCATGGAATGATGGTTGAATTTTTTTAACCATGATCAAGGTCTCTCTCATTGAATTTGGTCAACCAACCATGATCAACAATTTTTAGTCATGGTTTATAAGCTCAAAATCACAAGGTTTATAATTGTAGGGCTCAATTATTAATCCCTTAGAGAAATTAGTTAGTTATGACTACCTCTCATGGAAATGGTCATAGATGAATAACATAATTAACACAATTGAATCCCAAAAATTGATATATAATATAATGCATTGCGGAAACCCCTCAATACTTGAATATAAAGAGTGAAGGGAGCTCCACTTGAATGGTTAATGAGGCACAATTCTTGCTAAGGTTTTGAAAATGGGGTAGCTAGCTAAGTGGATTTGGTTGTGGGGAAAAAATCCATAGTTAATTGCGCTAGAGCCAGAGGCGATCTGGGATAGGTTGGAAGTCCTGGTTATTGAGTGTAAGACCCAGAAGTGATGATTGACACTATGTGATTCATTTCACTAGTTTCAATCCCACTTCTTCACCCCTGTGAGCATCACCCGATGCAATGTGTGCTAAGTGGACAATTCAAAAATCACGAGAAATTGTTCAGTTATGACTACCTCTTGTGGAAATGGTCATAGATGAATGATTTACTTAATTTAGTTGAATCCAAAAAGATAATATCTAATATAATGAACTACGAAAACCCCTCAATACTTGAATACAAAGAGTGAAGGGATATCCTCCTGAATTGTTCATGAGGCAAAATAATTTCTAAGGTTTTACAAATGGGGTAGCAAGCTAAGTAGGTTTTATTGTGAGGAAAATCTCCATGGTTAAGCACACTTGAGCCAGAGGAGATGTAGGATGGGTGACCTCTCTAGAAGTCCTGGTTACTGGGCACAAGCCCCAGAAGTGATTATTGACGCTATGTAATTCATTTCACTAGTTTCAATCCCACTTCTTTGCCCCTGTGAGCATCACCCGATGTAAAGAGTGCTAAGTGGACTATTCAAAATTAATCAGAAAATAATCAGTTATGACTACCTCTTATGGAAATCGTCATAGATGAGTGAATTATTTAATGTAATTCAATCCCAAAAAATGATGTATAATATAATGCACCGCGAAACCCCTCAATACTTGTTTGAATTCCTTAGGTTTATAGTATTAATGGTAGGGTTTATAATATAAATCCTAGCGTTTAATATAATTCCCTTAGGTTTATAATCCCTTATGTTTATAATATTGATCCCTAATATGTATAATAATATTTTAGGGTTTATAATATTAACCTTAAGGTTTATTAATCCCCCTTGTTTATAATATTAATCTCCTTGGTTTACAATATTAATAATCCCTTTTTTTTTTAATATTTTTGGTTTATAATATTAATATGAAGGGTATATGATATTAATTTCTTGGGTTTATAATATTAAACCCTTCAGTTAATAAGGTTGATCCCTCGATTTTATTAATCCCCTATGTTCCTCGATCCCTTAGGTGTATAATATTAATCTAAAGGGTTTAACGTTATTCAACCACATTCCTTAATTTATTTTACTATGTTGGGGTATGTATGGTAGTCAACAATATTCAAGTTTGGTCAAACACAATTTCATGTTAATGTTCAACCAACGTGTCCAAGGTCAACCATCATCAACCATGATCAACCATGGTTAATAATGGTTGAATATGGTCAACCATGGACAACATCTCTACTCAACCAATGTGTCCAAGGTCAACCATGATCAGCCATGGTTAATCATGGTTGAATATGGTCAACCATGTATAGCATCTCTACTATAAAATATGATCAACCACAATTAACGAATTTCAACCATGGTAAACCATATTCAACCATGGTAAATGATGGTCATCCATGATTAATCATGGTTGAATTTTTTCAACCATGATCAAGGTCTCTTTGCACATGAAAAACAATAACTTCAATATGTAACGTTTATAATATCAATAATTATCCTTTGCGTTCATAATATTAATAATAACTTGGGATTATTATATCGTTCCCTAATATGTAGAATACTATTTTACAGTTTATAATATTAATATTAGGGTTTAAAATCCCTTGGGATTATAGTATTAATATGTTAGGTTTATAATAGATTGGGTTTATTATTACACTTTAGTTTATAATATTAATCCCTTAGTTTTATTAATCTCTTTTTTTATAATATTTTTTTTTTTCTAAGTAAGTTTAAATCTATTAATTGAACATATGATACAGCGAGTTCAAGGCTTCAGAGACGACATACAGTCAGCAATATAAAAAAACTTGAACTGCTCTGGAGGGGAAACCAATCCTAGAATCGTTTGAGAGCTGCCTCGGTAGAGGAAACCAGCTTTGACATACCAAAATTGAGCCAAAACACTGAGCCTCCCTCAAGGGGGAACCGACCTGAACATTGTTTTAGAGCTGCCTCGACAGAGGAAACCAGCTTGGACAAACTAAAATTTTTTCCGAACAAATCTAGCAAAATGACAAAGAGACTAGAAATAATTACTTGAGAAAAGACAGATGCGCTAGAGCCCATAGTCACCTGAGGGCGATTCCTCTTCAATTATGCACTAGCAACCATCCTCGTCGTCAGGGACTGGGCCACTTTGAATTGCGGCAACCCTTGCTTCATGAACACCTGCCTGCATCCCAAGGTCCTGAAGGATACTCGAGCTGCAGTTGCCAGCTTTGCGGGAGGAACATTTGTCCACAGGCTGAGAGGCTTTCAGAGCGATGGGAGGGGTCGATAGAGTGGCAAGTTTCACTGAAGGAGGGGGGACAGGAATATCTTCTGGGATATCCTTGAACAAGACCGTGATCGTCGCAATAACCAAGGGGCGAGTGGAATTACACTGATAATGAAAGATGGCGGTGGACGGGTTATGAATAGAGGCAGAGAGAGAACGCCATGGTTCAAGAGGTGGCCGAGAGGCAGAGGTACCATGCCTCGGGGAGGGAGGGAGACGATGCCCACGACCTTTGCCACGAAGATTGTGGGAAGGGGGAGAGCTTCCACTAATGCTCTTAGAGGAGGACGAGGGAGAGCTAGAGGAGGGGGAGCGACAATGTCTAGAGGTGCTGGGATGGGAGCTACCCCGGTAGCATCTCAGATGATGCCTATGTCTCGGCATTGCAGCACTGAAATGGTGAGAGAAAGCAGAATTAACAGGGGGGACCAGAAGAGGGAGGGGAGAAAAGAGGCCGGGCAGAGAAGCAAAGTGCAGGGAGCAGAAGGGACTATGCGAGTGATGGAAACCAGGGATGAAGTTAACACAACAACCCAGAGGGAAAGGCCTGCCAACAGTAGTGCGGAGACTGGGCACGTTGGCTTCCAAAGAGCAACTGGAACCAACAAGCAGGAGATGCAGCGACATGGAGACCTGCAAACCACAGCAAATCCAAACCAAAAACTCTGAAACTACATCGAAAGGTAGGGACGAAGAACCAAGTAAATACATATTGAAGAAAATTTCATCTCGGCCTCCCCATTGGCATAAATGCCGCGCAGGGTGACGGCTTAGTGAATTTATTAAACCAAGGGAGAGTAAATGCAGGCTGCGAGTGGCCATGTGGCCTTGCCACCTGCCCACCCACCGAATCGCTACCATCAAATCTTCAATAACCACTCGCATCTGGGGTGTTGCAGTCCTGGTGCACCAAATGAGTGCAATCCTGAAGGAGTTTACTATCATTGAGACTGGAGAGGGGCACCGCATCTGGGGTGTTGCAGTCCTAGTGCACCTTTTTTTGCCATAAGATCCGCCACTTTGTTACCAGATCTTCTTGTATGTTTGAGACAGATGGCTTTGTGCTCTTACAACCAACCAGCAATGAGCTCTAATCTGGCCATGAGTCTCCAACTGTCTCTGACTCAAGATGGAGGAGAGCTAGAGAGAAGCTTACTGACCATATTGATAAGAATTTGGGAGTCTCCCTCAATCTCAATGGGGAAGAAATTGTGAAGCTGAGCAAGCTGCATACCTTGCCATAATCCTTCCAGCTCTACAGAATTGTTGGTATCCCATCCTATAGATATGTAGTAGATGAGGATAGGGTTACCTTTGTGGTCGTGGAATATTTCCCCAAACCCCACTTCCCCTAGATTGCCCTCAGAGGCTCCGTCAAATTTAAGCTTTAGGAAGCCAGCTGGGGGAGGGACCCAATTGTCATGAATATCTCTCTGCAGGCCACGATTGCAAATTGGCATAGGATCAAGGTTGAGCTTAAACTGCCAATTATCCCATATTTGTTGCTCGAGAGGTAGAGTAGGGAGGTCGTCCTGCTGCCATTTTTGAAGTGCTATAGTTTCCTGAAGGTTGCTGCAGAGATTGTTCCAGAGGATTTCTGGTGGGGTGCACTGATTATTGAAGATCCTCTTATTCCTCTCCTTCCATATATTCCGTAAGGTGAGTCCGGGGATGAGCCTCTAGAGAGAATTAAGAAGATTACATCTGTAGGGAGCAACGGGCCTGTTGCGGATGATAGAGTTTAAGTCCCCCACACTTCTACCATCCCTCCTGCAGTTGGAGCTTACATTTTCCCAAAAGAAGGCAGCCAGTGGGAAATTTGTCATAAGATTTTGTATGGATTCCTCCTGGCTATTACAGTTGGGGCATCGGGGGGGCCCATTAAAGTCCCTCTTCACTAAATTATCCCAGGTAAGGATTTTCTTATGGAAAATAAGCCACAAGTGTTGAGAAAAATACTGAGAGGGGGGGGGTGAATCAGTATTTAGGGCAAACTAAAATTTTTTTCTTTTTCATGCTCTAAAACCCATACACTACTTTGATGAAGCCAACTAGCGTATACACGTGGATATACTTCATAAAACTCACGTATACACAAATATCTAATTATGCCATTAATTCTTCACTTATATCATTCCATCATTCATTCATTAGATGTTCTATAAACAGTAAACATGTGCAGTAAGAACAGAATAAACCATCACACATAAGCATCACACATGAACACCAGGATTTTAGGTAGAAACCCAAGTCGGGAGAAAACCACCGCTGCAGTTGCTCAGCCTTCAATATTTTATTATAGAGAAAACATCTTACAACATATGTGCTGGCGCAGACTTCTACCAGCACGCAGGCACCCACCTGCGCTCGTTTACCAGCCTCTCCTGGAAGGGAGCTCCAACACCCGACTCGTTTACTGCCTCTTCGGGAAGGAGTCACGACCTCTCGATCTCGCTATCAGCCTCACCTGGAAGGGAGATACAACCCCCTAACTGAAGGCTACAACCCTCAGCACCTCTATGGACCACGTTTCATCAATTTTCACACTGGACCCACTCCATACTTTTAAGCACAGTCAAACATGAAACTGATACATATAACTCACTGATAGATATCAGTAAACCAGCAGAATAGAATAGACATTTCTTACCACACACTTCCGCAACCCCTAGTTTGAATACGCGCTTTCCTTTCTCTGATATCGCGTATATACGCGCTTCCGTTCACATCAACCAGCATATACTTTTGTACAAATTACAGAATTAATTTCACTGCGCATACGCGCTTTATCTTCAGCGAAGCCGCGTATATACGCGCTTCTTCTACGTCAAACTAGCGTATGGATCTTCAACTATTTCAAAGATGCATACTTCTTTAGATTAGATATTCAGTTCAGATTTAACTCTTCACTTCAAACAGATTTTCGCCTTATCTCAGATCTAAACATTCAATGAACAGATCTAGAAGATACAAATACATTTCAGATCTAGATTCCCTTCTTCCTTATTTTCTTCATTGGTGCATCACAGATTCAGATCTATCATCAAACTGTAACCCTTTCCATTCAGATATACTTCAGAGTGAATTATTCATTCAAGTTCAGACATCTTGCCCTCTACACTCATGATTTTCACAATGAATTTCTTCTCTTTATATAGGTTTACCCTTTTTCAATACCATGAGCCAAAACCACATTACTTCCGATGGTATTCCTGGACGGGGTCATTTAGCCGAATCATTACCCAATACAATGGGTCAATACCATGGTGGTTACCACTGGTTTTTCACTTTATGAGCGCTTTTGCCCATACGCGACTTGGCATGTTATTTACCGCGTGCATACACGACTTCTCGTAGGAAAATCTGTGTATGCCTTGAGACATACTCTTTTCATCATAGATCTAGCACATACTGAATTCCTTTCTTCATTGCCTTCTATTCTCACTGTAGATACATTAGATTTACTTCATCAAGTAGGTTGCCATCATCTTCATCAAGTGGGTTTCCATTCAAGGACAACACTCTATCAAGTGGGTTGTTCATCAAAGACAACACATTCAGCATCATATTGCCAACAACATCATATCACATCAGATTTACATCATTACCTAGTCCATCAAGTCAAGAATAACTTCATCAGGTGGATTTCGATCAAGGACAACACATGCCAACAATCTCATGTCTTCATCTTCATTCAGTGGGTTGCCATCAAGGACAACACTCGGCATCATATTGCCAACAATCTCCCCCTTTGGACTTGATGGCAACCACGATGGTGTTTGATCACCACAACAGATAGGTACATTAAGAATACAATGACACCATATCACTCTCCCCAGTCTTTGACACCATTAACTTCATTCAAACACCATGTCACTCTCCCCCTTTGACTTCAAGGGCAAGGGGCGGATCAACACACTCTCCCCCTTTTCTCCAGAAGACGCGTTCTGCAGATCTGATGTATACTGAAGTGACCAAGCTCCCCCTGAGTTCATGTTGAATCTTCAAACATATTTTTCAATGAAGTACATGACTCTATGAACTTCCTATCACCAAAGACTCATACTTACATCAAATATCCAACCAAGGAGCGTACATACAGAGACTCAGCTATCCAACCAAGTGGGTTTACAAAATTTGACTCAGCTACCCAACCAAGTGGGTTTACAAATTTGACAAGTCCTTACATGACTGAATATTACAAATTTACATCATGGGTCTCAACAAGACCTTTTCATCAAATTACAAATATGACCATTTATGACCAACACCATAGATTCCTCAAGAAAGAGAACATATTTCAGAACCATCATAATGCATTATACTCAGCAAAGTTAATGCTCCCCCTGAATCTGTGCATCCAAGCATCCTTTCCATATGACTAAGGTTCCCCCTTAGTTTGTGCATCCTGAACACTTTCACCAACAAATCATCAAGGCATCTTTATAAAAACATTAGAAATAGAATTATGAGAACTGGAACACCACCAGAGATACCAAACAGTATCAGAGATACCAAGCAGCACTGCAGCTGTGCTGAAGAGAGCTGACCCCAAACAGAAATTTGTCAGCAATCAAACATACGCGGTTTTATGTGCATGAAATCGCGTATATACGCGACTGTATTTCAGGAAATCCGCGTATCCAATACCATCTTCTATACTTTAACCAGATCTGATCCTCTGTGAGAAAAATACAGTGTTCAGCTTCTTTCTGAGATTTTTGAATGCTTCCCTGGAATACAGAAAGATAGAACAGAGTAGTTGTATCTTCAAGCGTTATCCAATGGTTGTAGCATAATTACATTAGTAACCAAGCCTTTAGATTATTTGCAGCATCAATACATTCTTTCCAAGAGAAATTATCATACCAGAACAACATCTTCAAAAATGTGTCAAGCAATCATCCATGTGGTCCAATATCATCAAGATCTTCAAGATTTAACATGATGTAACATATGTAGGAAAGAGGTCTCAACCATAGTAACAAACTCTGCATGATCTATTCTTATCTCTGAATCACAAGACTTCCAATTCATCCATGTGTGAGCACAAAAGATACTTTTCAGCAAACAAGGCTCAAAATATCATCATCATCATTTAAGCATGAGTATCACAATAACCAAAGAATAAGCAGTCATAGTGCCAACAATGCAATCATTAGTATTCAACCTGCTGCTCCCCCTGAACCAGTGCTCCTCCTTAACTTGTGCAACCAGAATACGTTCATCAGCAACAATCTATGCATGAACTGTCCTTATCTCCAAATTATAAGACTTTCATCTCAACAACGAATAATCTTCATTAAAAAACAAACAGGACTCATCCATAATCTTCAACATAAGAAACTATGTAACATGTCATCATCATTTAGGACTTGAGAAAATAAACTGATACAGTGCCAATAATACAGTCATTAACAGTCAGACTGATGCTCCCCCTGAACCTCTGCTCCTGATCTTCAGCTGTCATATAAATTCTCTTATCATCAATGTATACGCGACTGTGTCTGCTGGAACTCGCGTGTATACGCGAATTTTGTTCATATAACCCGCGTATGGAAAGTGAAGCATAGAAATTTTTACATTCCTTCATCTCCCCCTGAACTTGTACTTCCTGTACCTGTCTTCTTCATATCATATGCTCTGTCAGAAATACATATAACCAGAATAATCAAATCAACCATGAGAGTCATCCTACATTGCTCCCCCTATGACGATACATTACTAAATCTCATAATGTATCCCACATCATTCCTGCAGTCAATAAGGGAAGTAAGCTTCAGAAGCGGATGACTGCATTAGGGTCAGTATTCCCTACGTTTCTGATTGGTCTTCCTTCTTTTTCCAAATTTGCTTGAACTTCCTAACTGTGTGCTGAAAATTGTCCACTTTCTCAGATCTGTTCAGCCTGCATTCCTTTTCTACATGTCCATACTTGTTACAAGAATAACATCTCATGTGTCCAGAGAAATAAGCATAAGAATTATAATGAGTATTTCTAATCTTCCTCCTTTTACAATCAGCTGCTTTATGTCCATACTTGTTACATGAAAAACAATATCCCTTGAAGAAACCAAAGTACCTTTCTATGTAGGAACTGTTTGTTTGAGGCTTAAATGATCTGCTCCTGCAATTTGCTGCAACATGCCCATAATTATGACATTTAAAGCATTCAACATTATTGACAGATTTCCTTTGAGATTTCATCATTGTTGGTTGACCTTTTGTTTCTTTCAACACTTCAAGTTTTGCATTGACATCCTCTAAATTTTTAGCACTTCCTTGTGAGCTAGATTCTCCTTTAACAGTTTCATGGAAACCAAGACCAAGTTTGATAGCAGGAGACCTTTGATTACTCAGAATATTGTCCAAAATATTAGTACTATCTTGAAACCTCAAAAGTTTAAATTTTTCTTCTAATTTACCTTTGAGAATGTTTACCTCAACCTCCAAGGCTTGACATTCCTTTGTCATGCTTTCTTCTTTCCTTCTTCCATCTTCTACTTGATCCTTCAGATTTAGAATTTCTTCTTTCAACCAATTTTCATTTTCTTCACATGTTTTTTGCAGCTCTTCATTCTTCTTATTTTATTTTTCCAGATCTTCTTTGAGAGAGATGATTTCTACTTCAAGGCCTTCCTTTTCAAATGGTTGTAGAGGTTCCTCATTCTTCTTACTTGATGCTTCAAAATCTTCTTGCAGAGAGATGATTGCAGCTTCAAGTCCTTCATTCTTCTTATTTGATTTTTTGAGATCTGCATTTAGATCGTTGATTTCTGCTTCTAGTCCTTTAATTCGATTGGATGCATAAGTATGAAACATTTGATACTTGTCCACCTGTCCATTCAGCATTTCTATTTGTTTTTCCATTTGAGAGATCATCTCTTTGTAGATAGTTTCTTGCTTATTAGATGAACTTTGTAGTTCTTCAACTTTAATCTTGAAAGCTTCTTCTAGATCCACAACTTTACTTTCACTATCTTCACTATTGTTTGCACAAAGAAGATTATTACAAGGACCCCAATCACTATTTGATTCATCTTCTTCAATTTCTTATATACATGTTTTCTGAGATATCTCCTTGTTTCGAGTAGCCTTCTTCTTTTGCTTCTTTGCCATGAGCACTTTCAGATCATGGTCAGAATCTTCTTCATCTTCACTGGACACTTCATCATCATCTTCATTTGCATAATAACTCTTCCTCTTTTCAGATTGTTTCCCTTTACCATGTTTTTCTCTATAAGGACATTTAGCAGCATAATGACCAACTTTTCCACACTCAAAACATTTTAAAGGAAGCTTACCTTTGAATCTTCCGGTTCCTAGTTGGATTTTTCTCACAAAATTCGCTTCTTCTTCTTCGGATATATAGCTGGATTCTTTGACAACTTCCTTTCCTTTTCCTTTTGCAGACGCCTTAAAAGCAGCTTCTTTGATTTGAGAAGGACCTCCTTGTCTAATTTCAAAAGTAGTCAGAATACCATGTAATTGAACAATAGTAAGAGTTTGCAGATCTTGCCTTTCTTCAATAGCTAAAACTTTAGAGTCAAATTTCGAAGTCAAAGATCTTAAGACTTTTTCCACCAGAGTAGTATCGGTTATGGTTTCACCCAAATTTCTCATTCGATTTACAATATCGTCCAGACGTAAGAATAAATGGGCAATACTCTCATCACTATGCATCTTCAAATTTTCATATTCAATTCTAAGAGTTTGGAGTTTTGCACTTTTTACCTTTGTATCTCCTTCATAACTCAGAATGATTTTGTCCCATATTTCTTTTGCTGAATTTAGCTGCATCACTTTAGCAAATTCTAGTTCAGACATGCTTCCTAATAAGACATTTACTGCTTTGGCATTGATTTCATACTTCTTCCTTTCTGCCGCATCAGTAGGAATACTTGCTGGATATTGATAACCTTCTTCCACGATTGCCCATACTTCTGCACCAAGACTTTGCAGATATGCTTTTGTTCGTACCTTCCAGAATATCAGATTGCTTCCATTGAATAGAGGTGGATTTATAGACATTACTCCTTCAAGACTTCCCATTGCGACGGATCTCCTTCAAGCGATCAAGCTTCTGCAGAAGAACCTCCTCTGATACCAATTGTTGAGAAAAATACTGAGAGGGGGGGGGGGGTGAATCAGTATTTAGGGAAAACTAAAACTTTTTACTTTTTCATGCTCTAAAACCCATACGCTACTTTGATGAATCCAACTAGCGTATACACGTGGATATACTTCATAAAACTCGCGTATACACAGAGATCTAATTATGCCATTAATTCTTCACTTATATCATTCCATCATTCATTCATTAGATTTTCTATAAACAATAAACATGTGCAGTAAGAATAGAATAAACCATCACACATAAGCATCACACTTGAACACCAGGATTTTAGGTGGAAACCCAAGTCGGGAGAAAACCACCGCTGCAGTTGCTCAGCCTTCAATATTTTATTATAGAGAAAACATCTTACAACATATGTTCTGGTGCAGACTCCTACCAGCACGAAGGCACCCACCTGTGCTCGTTTACCAGCCTCTCCTGGAAGGGAGCTCCAACCCCCCTGACTCGTTTACCAGCCTCTCCTGGAAGGGAGCTACGACCCCCTGATCTCTTTTACCAGCCTCACCTGGAAGGGAGCTACAACCCCCTAACTGAAGGCTACAACCCTCAGCACCTCTATGGACCATGTTTCATCAATTTTCACACTGGACCCACCCCATACTTTTAAGCACAGTCAAACATGAAAATCATACATATAACTCACTGACAGATACCAGTAAACCAGCAGAACAGATCAGACATTTCTTACCACAGACTTCAGCAAACCCTAGTTTGAATACGCGCTTTCCTTTCTCTAATATCGCGTATATACGTGCTTCCGTTCACATCAACCAGCGTATACTTCTGTACAAATTACAGAATTAATTTCACTGCGCATACGTGCTTTATCTTCAACGAAGCCGCGTATATACACGCTTCTTCTGCGTCAAACTAGCGTATGGATCTTCAACTATTTCAGAGTTGCATACTTCTTTAGATCAGATATTCAGTTCAGATTTAACTCTTCACTTCAGACAGATGTTCGCCTCATCTCAGATCTAAACATTCAATGAACAGATCTAGAAGATACAAATACATTTTAGATCTAGATTCCCTTCTTCATTATTTTCTTCATTGGTGCATCTCAGATTCAGATCTATCATCAAACTGTAACCCTTTCCATTCAGATATACTTCAGAGAGAAGTATTCATTCAAGTTCAGACATCTTGCCCTCTACACTCATGATTTGCACAATGAATTTCTTCTCTTTATATAGGTTTACCCTTTTTCAATACCATGAGCCAAAACCACATTACTTCCGATGGTATTCCTAGACGGGGTCATTTAGCCAAATCATTACCCAATACAATGGCTCAATACCATGGTGGTTACCCCTGGTTTTGCACTTTATGAGCGCTTTTGCCCATACACGACTTGGCACGTTATTTACCGCGTGCATACGCGACTTCTCTTAGGCAAATCCGCGTATGCCTTGAGACATACTCTTTTCATCATAGATCTAGCACATACTAAATTCCTTTCTTCATTGCCTTCTGTTCTCACTGTAGATACATCAGATTTACTTCATCAAGTAGGTTGCCATCATCTTCATCAAGTGGGTTTCCATTCAAGGACAACACTCTATCAAGTGGGTTGTTCATCAAGGACAACACATTCAGCATCATATTGCCAACAACATTATATCACATCAGATTTACATCATTACCAAGTCCATCAAGTCAAGAATAACTTCATCAGGTGGATTGCCATCAAGGACAACACATGCCAACAATTTCATGTCTTCATCTTCATTCAGTGGGTTGCCATCAAGGACAACACTCAGCATCATATTGCCAACAACAAAAACGTGGAGACCTTTGGCCATAAATATGGTGACCACAACTCTTTCCAGATGGGATCAATGGGGTCTTGATTCTGGGTCATCAGAGTGTAGGCTTCCTGAGTGGTTAACTTGCCTTTTGAGGTGTGCCCCCATCGACGTATATCCTGCTTGTCAGAGTATATGATTTTCCTACTGATTAATTCCACTTCCAAAGCTGGATGAGCCTGAACCTGCTGATCGTTCGAACAACATGCTCCCATTTTCCAATGCATGTAACCCTGAGAGTGGTTCTCTTCCCATAAATGATGAATAGTAGCTTCAAGAGGAGTGACCAGATCAAGCTGAAGGGGTGGCTTAATGGCGGTAAGTAGATTGGGTTGCTATTTCCATGAGTCCGTCCAGAAGTGAGTTGTGCGACCATTGGAGACCTCCCAGAAGCTATGTTGTTGAATAAGGAGGTGGTGTTGTTTAGTAGCATTCCAGATATGCGAGCCTACTTCAGCAACAGTCAAACGGATGAGTTCTCAAGTAGGTCTGTGGTTAGCATATTTGGCATTCCAAAGCCTCGACCAAGGGCTAAGAGGGGAAAATAACCACTGCCACCAAACCTTAGCCCCCATGATGGCATTGCTATGCTGAGGATCGTGGAGTCCTAAGCCCCCAGCATTCTTTGGCTTACATATCGTGGTCCACTTCACCAAGGCCCATTTTCTATTTTGACTTGAGGCTCCCCACATGAAATTGCGCTGAAGGGATTTGATTTACTTGAGGACCCATTTGGGGGCCGCTAAAATAGAGAAGAGATAGAGGGGCATGGATTGTAATACTGACTTGACCAGAGTGAGTCTACTAGGTAGGTTAAGGGGGCCAAAAGTCTAGGAAGATAATCTGGCTTCGAGTTTGTCCAGGAGAATTCGCCAAGAAGAGTGCTTGAGAGAAAAATTGATCAGGGGGGCTCCAAGGTATTTGGCAGGAAATTTGGCAATGGAGAATCTGAGGATTCTGGATATGCAGTGTTGGATGGGTAGAGCAGTGTTAAAGAAAAAAAATTGCAACTTAGAGGCATTGACAGTCATTCCTGAGGCTTTGGAAAACAAATCCAGCAAGCCTTTAAAGGTGGAGGCTTCTTGGGTAGAGGGATGTCCAAAGAGCATGTTATCATCCACAAATTGCTGGTGGGTGAAGGTAGGGGCATCATTGATGGAAATGCCTCGGAGATGTTGCAAATGGAGAGCGTGATTGATGGAGCGACCTAGACCCTTAGCCATAAGCACAAAGAGAAAGGGAGATAGAGGATCACCTTCAAGAATGCCACGGGAAGGGGAGAAGGGATGAGAGGGGATACCATTGAATAAGATGGAGAAGAAGGAAGAGGAGATTAAACTCATGACCCATCTGATCCAAGGAGGGATGAACCCAAAAGCAGCTAGCATCTGATGAATGTAATTCAAGCTAAGTTTGTCAAAAGCTTTTGATAAATCAATCTTAAGGAGCATACCTGGCTTTTTGGTTTGCTTTAGCGAGTGAATGAGCTCATGAGTGAGGATAATGCCATCAAGTATTTGTCGACCCTCCACATACCCTATTTGCTTAGGTGAGATGAGCAGAGGAAGCAACAACTTGAGCCTATTGGCGATTACCTTAGAGATGATTTTGTAGATGACATTGCAAAGTGCAATGGGTCAGAATTTGTCAGGAGTTGCAGCTAGGTCTTTCTTACTGACCAGGCTTATGAAGGTGGCATTGATTGACGCGAGGAGCCAGTTCATGGATCTGGATTCCTCCACTACATGCCAGACATCATTTTTGATCAGGTCCCAGAAGTGATGGAAGAAATTAGAAGTGAAGCCATCTGGTCCTGGAGCTTTTCCTTCCTTGTTTTGGGCTACGGCCTGTTCCACTTCTGAGAGTGTAAATGGGCATAGTAAAAGTTGATTATGCTCCTCCTTCATGAATTTCGGAATGTGTTGCAGAACTTTGCTAATTTCTAGTTGCCTGCCGATTTGGTCATCCTGTAGCACCGATTTGATGTTAAGTCCCTATATTAATAGTGTAGCCCCTTATTATGTTAGTGTATCCCCCCTTATTTTTATTATTGTACCCCTGTAACCCCCATATTGTTATTATTGTGCCCTTACATTATTATTGTTAGGTCGGCTAGGATTACATTGTGGCCCCACTAGGATTATATTGTGGCCCCATGGACTCCTATATATAGAAGGAGGTTTTGTTCATTTGTATCATCCAAGAATTGTTCATTTATGTAATGTATTGGAGGTTGCCCCCTCGAAGTGGCTCATTTCTAAGGCGTTTATATCTCTTTTATTCTCTTTTTGGAGTTGGTTACACAACATTTGATATGATCTGTGGAAGGTAGTGCTTTTTCAGGCTCCTGAATTGCATCTCAAAGAGGTGATCGTGGGAAAAGTTCAATAACTTTCTCTATGGGAAGTGGATTTGAGTGCTGTAAAAAGTGGTCACAAGTACACGGACTGTAGTTTCTTGGCTATCAATTTCAGAGACAAAGGACGAAACAGTGACACGTGGCAAGTTCTACAAGTGCGCTCTACTAAACCAGTCCAGAATTAGGTCATTATGGGATATTGGACACAACTTTGTCTTGGAGAATCCAAATTAGATCATACCTGTGGAATTTGAAAGAAGCTTCAGAGGGCTACTACAGGACTTAATTTCAAATATCGAATATTTTCAATTACAGAGATAATTCAATTTCAATATCGAGCTCCTTAAAGCAAGAAAAAGGTGTGTATTGTTTTTTCCGAATTGCATAAGTCTTGTTTGAAGAATTAAGTTGAATTGGTGCCAAGGGAATATTGAAGAGTTTTTGTCAGTAATGGGTTCTATTATGCCTCCAAAAAATAATTCCATACCCATTAATCCCTCAAAAAGCTATACTATGACGCATGACGAGGAAGAGTTGCAGTATGAGATATCAAAATTACGGTACCAAGTGCAACAAGTTTCAATCTTACGAAGAGCAATTGAAGATGAAATAGATGGTTTAAAAGAAGAAATGGAGGCTAAGTTGGATGGTTTTAAGGATCAAATAATATCAAATATGGATGTTAAATTAATGGAAGATCACATCGAGCATCAACAACAAGTTCTCCAACTCTCAAAGGATAACTCAACTTTAGTGCAGAATCTAATGAAACAACAGGAAGATCAACATCACATCGAAAGAAGTTATGAAGCAGTCATAGAAACAAGAAATCAACAAGTACGATCAATTTCAGAGTATCTCAGCAAGTGGAATAACTTTCCTGTAGAATATTTCACATGGGAGGATGAGAATTTTATACAGAAGCATCAAGAAATAATCAAGCGTTGAGGACAACACTTGTTTGAAGGAGAGGGGCATGTTAAGTCCCTATATTAATAGTGTAGCCTCTTATTATGTTAGTGTAGCCCCCCTTATTGTTATTATTTTACCCCTATAACCCCCATATTGTTATTATTGTGCCCTTACATTATTATTGTTAGGTCGGCTAGGATTACATTGTGGCCCACTAGGATTACATTATGGCCCCATGGACTCCTATATATAGAAGGAGGTTTTGTTCATTTGTATGATCCAAGAATTGTTCATTTATGTAATGTATTGGAGGTTTCCCCCTCGAAGTGGCTCATTTATAAGGCATTTATATCTCTTTTATTCTCTTTTTGGAGTTGGTTACACAACATTTGAAGTGAATGACTAGTTCTGCTTATATGGCCTGATGGTGCTCCAGTATTTCTCCTGTTTGGCTAAGGAGAAAGCTAATATTGTTGCACATCCTGCGTTGAATGGTGGAACGATGAAAAAATTTGGTATTCCGTTTTCCTTCCTTTAACCATATGTTTCTGTATTTTTGCTTCCAGAAAATATCTTCTTGCTGCCTTCTTTCCTCCAGCTGTTTGAGCAGACTTTGCTCTTCCGTATCCAATGCATCATTGCATCCTTCTTGGATGATATGAAGCTGGAATTCTGCCATTTCTTTTTCCAGAAGCTTTTGCTGTTGAAAGATGTTGTCGAAATTGGATTGATTCCAGCCTTTTATTCGAGCTTTAAGATCTTTGAGATGCTATTGAAACTGGAACATATTGGAGCCTAGAGATGGACTGAATTCCTACCAAATAGAGTGGACCATTTCCTTGAAGCCTGGGTGAGTGAGCCATAAAGCTTCAATGAGAAAAGGTCTTTTGATGTGGTCCCCTAGTCTAGACCATTGGAGAGAGATGGGCCAATGATCCGAACCTGAAAAAGGCAAGATTGAGGCCTGAAAGTCTCCCCCAATGTGTATAGCATTGTCAGATAGAAGAAATCAATCTATTCTAGAGGTGATTTGTTGTGAGCCAGATATTTTGTTGTTCCAGGTGTCAGTGCCATTTGCAAAGGGAAGATCAATCAACCAGTTCCGTTGTATAAAATCTTTGAAGTGGGTGCTGTCCACTTCGAGCTTTGCTCTACCACCTCTTTTCTCGTCCAAGTTGGTTATCATGTTAAAGTCGCCTCCCATGATCCATAGAGGGTGAGCTCTAGTATATTTGAGCAATTCTACCATATTTAACAAAGAAATTTTCCTGGTTATATCTTGAGGGAGATGAGCATTAGAAAGATGTCCATGCAGATTAGTACCATGAATGTGGAAATAGGCCTGGATTAAATTGTGAGCTACATGGGCATCACTTTTTGAAACAGCTTTCGGATCCCAAGCAATGGTGAGACCACCTGAGGCCCCTGAAGCGTCGATGGAAACGGACTGACAACCTGGCCAGGCCCTTGAGAGAATAGGACCTAGGGTAGTGCTTGTGCATTTAGTTTCCTACAGGAAAAAGACTTGAGGTATTTCCATCTGTATCAAGTTCATGATCATATGGACCTTTGAGGGGCTATTTAGACCCATTATGTTCCAAGAGATGAGCTTCATTAGGAACTACCTTCACGGGGTGGGAAAAACTTGGTACGTTTGGGCTACCTACCAGATTCCACAAGCAACTCCCCAAGGAGGATAGTCCTCTGAAGGTTAGATTTTCTTCCTCTTTTTTTTGAGTCTTTGAAGACTTTCTTCCCATCCCATGGGCTTCCCTGTTGGATGCCTAGGGATTTTTGGTGTTGCTATGCTCGGGAGAGGGCCACGATTAGGTTCTCGATCTGTTTCTCCAAGATCTGGTCAACCTCCATTTTCTTAGATGCCTGCTCAAGAGTGAAGATGTCAAGTTCTCCAATATATACCATTTCAGATTCATCCTCCATAAGACTAATCTGGCTCTCATTGGCCCCAACATTGTCTACCTCCATGTTATTGGGAGGGCTTGTGTTAGACTCAGGCTCATATTTTAGCAGGGGTTGGGGTATGGCTACCGTTTGAGGGGTTTCTAAATCAGGATTAGAGAGGATTTCAAAGGTATTACTGGTGAAGGGGGGATCAAGGGCTTGAGATTGGAACTTAGAATTAAAAGGGGGGGATTTCTTATTGTGGCGTCATCGATTTTGGACTTTAGTAAAGCCTTTTGCATTAGGGGGAGAGGAAGCATCTGAGGGCTTGCTGGGAGGCACATTCAGAGGACAATCGCAGAATAGGTGACCATGGGTATGGCATTTCCGACACCTAAAAGGCACGTGTTCATAGTCGATGGTCTGCACCCATTCATAATCATCGTGATAGATACTTACCAAGTCTGGAAGAGCGTGTGCTAGATGCATGAAGATGCAGATTCGAGCGTAGGAGGTGTACCGCCTAAGCTTTGTTTCCTCTGCAATTTTTATGAATTCGCCGAGGCCCTTACCAATATCTTTTAGGGATTATTTCTCCCAGTATTCTAGAGGCAGGGAATAGAGCCTGATCCAAATTGGCTCCCATTTGAAATCCTCTTTGTCTGGGTTGAATCTTTCAATCCAGTCTCGCAGGTAGAGGCTTGCGGAGTTGAAAAAATAGGGACCCTCATCGATAACTCGTTTCCTATCCTCAAGACAGTTGAAAATGGCTGTGAAGAACCCTGTAGTTCCGAGTTGCAGTGTGACCTGACCTTTCAGCTTCCATTTGGACTTGATCCATCCATGCAGGGCCTTTTCTGTTGGCCAAAAACCCACGAATTTGCCAATCAACTCGTGGTCTCTCATGTACTGGATCTGGGCATCGATATGGTGGCTTGGAAGCTCAATCTTGGGGTGTTCTGTAGCGATCGGCCTACAAGTGGCAGAGGTAGCTTTTGGTACAGTCGTGGTGTCCGATGCATCCACTGTTTTGTCTACTTGCCCTCCCGGCTCTTCTCCCGGAGGTAGCTTATGCACATTTTTGTCTTGCGGTTCTTTGCCCATGACAGAGCACTGCGCATTACCAGAAGGAGGTTGGTTTATGTCAGAAGAAGTCTTTTGGTTAGCAGCAGCATTAACATTGGGGGAGGCTTTGTGAGCCTCCCCCCTTGACGTATCCATTGATGAAGATCAGCAAGTGCAATGGCATGAAGATATCCTAGCGCAGGGGTCGTTGGCAGAGAATTTTGCAAAGGGGCGACGCCATTGCGAGAAGGCTAGAAACCCTAGCCCAGAAAGTTGCAGAGCCCGTTATGCATCACATTATCATTCCATCTCTTTTGTTTTATAATATTAATCCCAAGGGTTTTTAATATTAATTCCTTGGGTTTATACTATTAAACCCTTGAGTATATTAACACCATGGGTTTATTAAACTCTTTGGTTTATAATATTAATCCCTTGGGTTTATAATATTAATCATCCCTCGTGTGTTATAATATATTGGGTTTACAATATTATTTCCAAGTATTAATGATATTAAATAGTTGTGTTTATAATATTAAACCTTTGGGTTAATAATATTCATCCCTGGGATCTATTAGTCCTTTGGGTTAATTGATCCCTTGGGTGTATAATATTAATCTTAAGGGTTTAATGTCAGTAAATCACATTTACTAATGTATTTGACTATGTTGGGGTATGTTTGGTAGTCAACACTCTTCAAGTTTGTTCAAACACAAATCCCTTTTCATGGTCAATCAATATGTGTACGATTAACCATGATCAACCATGGTTAATCATTGTTTAATATGATCAACCATGGACAATATCTCTATTTTCAACTATGATCAACCATGGTAAAAAAAATTCAACCATGATAAACCATAGTTAAGCATGGTCATGATTAATCATGGTTGAAATTCGTTAACCATGATAAACTATGATCAAGGTCTATCTCGTTGAATGTGGTCAACCATAGTTAACCATGATCAACCATTCTAAGTCATGGTTGAGGAGTTTAAAATGGTAAGGTTCATAATTGCAGGGTTAAAAATATTAATCCCTTAGGTTTATACTATTAATTCTAGGGTTTATAATAATTTGTGTTTATATTATAAATCACATGGTTTAATATTATTCCCTTGGGTTTATAATCCCTTGTGTTTATAATATCAATAATCCGTTCTTTTTATAATATGGATTCCTTATATTTTTAACTATATTTTAGGTTTTACAATTTTAACCTTAGTGTTTATTATTATTCAGTTTAATAATATTAATCCTAGGATTAAATACTAATTTTTTATGTTTATAATATTATCCTATGGTTGAATTTGGTCAACCATGGTTGAGTGTTATAAACCATGATTAACCATGATCAACCATTATGAGTCATGGAATCATGGTTGAATTTCGTTAACCATGATCGATGTCTCTCTCATTGAATTTGGTCAACCACGGTTGAGTTTTCTCAAAATAATAAGGTTTATAATTGTACAGTGCAGAATATTAATCCCTTAGGTTTATAGTATTAATCCTAGGGTTTATAATATAAATACTAGGATTTAATATCGTTCCCTTGGGTTTATAACATCAATCATGTTTTGGGTTTATAATATTTATCCCGAATATTTATAATAATATTTTATGGTTTATAATATTAATCTTAGGGTTTATAATCCTTTTGGATTATAATATTAATCCTAGGGTCAAATATTAATTTATTAGGTTTATAATCCCTTTGGTTTATTAATACTCTTAGGTTAATAATATTAATCCACTAGTTTTTGTAAACCCAAGGGTTTATAATATTAGTCTCTTGGGTTTATAATATTAATCTCAAGGGTTTTTAATATTCATGACTTGGGTTTATAATATTAAACCTTTGTTTTTATTAAGCCCGTGGGTTTATTAATCCGTCTGGTTTATAATATTATTCCCCTAGTTTTATAATATTAATAATCCTTTTGTTTTTCTAATATGTTGGGTTTATAATATTAATCTAAAGGGTTTATGATATCAATTCCTTTGGTTTATAATTTTAAACCCTTGGTTTAATACGTTTCACTCCTAGGGTTTATTAATCCCTTATGTTTATTGATGCCTTGGATGTATAATATTAATCTCAAGGGTTTAACATTAGTCAACCACATTTATTAATATATTGGACTATTGTGGGGTATGTTAGGTAGTCAAAACTCTTCAATTTCGGTCAAACACAAATTCCTATTAATGGTCAACAAATGTGTCTAAGGTCAACCTTGACTATGGTTAATCATGGTCGAATATCGTCAGCCATGGACAACGTATTTATTGTAAACCATAGTAAACCATGGTCAATGATGGTCATCCATGATTAATGATGGCTGAATTTTTTCAGCCATGGTCAAGGTATTTCTCGGCATGAAAAACAGTAATTTCAATAAGTAAGCTTATAATATCAATAATTATCCCTTGCATTTATAATATAAATAATCCCTTGTCTTTATAATATTGATCCCTAATATGTATTATATTATTTTAGGGTTTATAATATTAATATT
The DNA here is from genome assembly GCA_034641835.2 of Pinus albicaulis. Classification (NCBI taxonomy): domain Eukaryota; kingdom Viridiplantae; phylum Streptophyta; class Pinopsida; order Pinales; family Pinaceae; genus Pinus; species Pinus albicaulis. The sequence goes on along the minus strand of CM076577.1, from coordinate 589,292,230 downwards.
AGGGTTTATAATATCAATACATTAGGCTTATTAATCTCTTGGGTTTATAATATTAATCCCACCGGGTTTTAATATTAATTCCTTGTGTTTATAATATTAAACCCTTGAGTATATTAACCCCATTAATTTATTAAACCATTTGGTTTATAATCTATTGGGTTTACAATATTAATCCCGAGTGTTTATTGATATTAATGTGTTAGGCTTATAATATTAAACCCTTGGTTTAATAATATTCATCCCTATGATTTATTAATCCTTTCTATTTATAATATTCATCCCTTGAGTTTATTGATCCCTTGGGTGTATATTATTAATCTCAAAGGCATAACGTTAGTCAATCCAATTTACTAATGTATTTGACTATGTGGAGGTATGTTTGGAATTCAACATTTTTCAAGTTTGGCAAACACAATTCCCTTTTAATGGTCAAGAAATGTGTGTACGGTAAACCATGATCAACCATGGTTAATGATGGTTGAACATGGTCAACCATGGACAATGTCTCTATTGTAAACTATGATCAACCATGGTCAACGAAGGTGAACCATGGTAAACCATATTCAAGCTTTCTCAACCATTGTCAATCATGTTTATCATGGTGGAAATTTGTTAACTATGATCAACAATGATCAAGGTAACTATGGTTTTATTTATTCAATCATGGTTGAGTGTGGTAAACCATGGTTAACCATGATCAACCATTGTGAGTCATGGAATGATAATTGAAATCTATTAACCATGATCAACCATGATCAAGGTCTCTCTCGTTTAATTTGATCAACCATAATTAACAATGATCAACCATTGTTAGTCATGGTTGAGGAGTTTAAAATCATAAAGTTTATAATTGTAGGGTTCAAAATGTTAATACTTTAGTTTTATCATATTAATCCCAGGGTTTATATTATTTCGGGTTTATAATATAAATCATAGGGTTTAATATTATTCCCTTCAGTTTGTAATAAGAATAATCCCTTATCTTTACAATATTGATCCTTAATATGTATAATAATATTTTAGGGTTGATAATATTAACCTTAGGGTTTATAATCCCTTGGACTTATAATATTAATCCTACAGTTAACTTAATATGCTATATTTATAACATTAATCACTGGTTGAATTTGCTCAACCATGGTTGATTGTTATAAACCATGGCTCACCATGATCAACCACTATGAGTCATGGAATCATGGTTGAATTTCGTTAAACATGATCAACCATCATGAAGGTTTCTCTCGTTGAAGTTGGTCAACAATGGTTGAGTGTGGTCAACCATGGTTTACCATCATCAACCATTGTTATTCATGGTTGAGGAGTTTAAAATCATAGGGTTTTTAATTGTATGTTTAATAAAAAGTAATCCCTTGTGTTTATAATATTAATCCTAGTGTTTATAATTCTTTGGGTTTCTAATATAAGTCCAAGAATTTAATATTATTCCCTTGGGATCATAAAATCAATAATATTTTGGGTTTCTAATATTGATCCCTACTATGTATAATACTATTTTAGGGCTTATAATATTAATTCTAGGGTTAAATAGTAATCCATTAGGTTTATAATCCCTTGGGTTTATTAGTACCCTTAGGTTTATAATATTAATCCACTAAGTGTTTTAATCCTAAGGGTTTATAATATTAATCTCTTGGGTTTATAATATTAATCCTAGGGGTTTGTAATATTAATACCTTTGGTTTATAATATTAAACTCTTGCTTTTACTAACCCCATGCGCTTATTAATCCCTCTTATTTATAATATTAATCCGAAGGATTTATGATATTAATTCCTTAGGTTTATAATATTGAACCCTCGGGTTAATAATTCTCACCCATAGGATTTATTAATCCCTTGGGTTTATTGATCCCTTCGGTGTATAATATTAATCTCAATGGTTTAACATTAGTAAGCAACATTTATTAATGTATTTGACTATGTTGGGGTATGTTTGGTAGTCAACACTCCTCAAGTTTGGTCAAACCAAATTTCCTATTAATGGTAAACCATTGTCTCTAAGGTCAACCATGATGGATCATGGTTAATCATGGTAAAATATGGTAAACCATGGATAATGTCTCTCTCTTCAACTATGATCAACGACAATTAACGATGGTCAACCATGGTCAGCCATAGCCAACCATCGTCAATGATGATCATCCATTGTTAATCATGGTTGATTTTTTTCAATCATGATCAAGGTCTCTCTCGGCGTGAAAAATAATGATTTCAATATTTAAGGTTTATAATATCAATAATGATCCCTTCCTTTTATAATATCAATAATCCATTCGGTTTATAATATTGATCCCTAATACATATAATACTATTTTAAGGTTTATAATATTAATATTAAAGTTTATAATCCCTTTGGCTTATAACATTAATCACAGGTTTAAATATTAATCTATTAAGTTTATAATATTTTTGGTTTATTATTACCCTCGGGTTTATAATATTAATCGCTTGTGTTTTTTTATCTGAAGGGTTTATAATATTAATTCCAAATTTTTGTAATATTAATTTCTGGGGTTTATAGTATTAAACCTTTAAGTATATAAACCCCATGGATTTATTAAATCCTTTGGTTTATAGTATTAATCCCCTGGGTTTATAATATTAAAAATACCTTGGGTGTTTTAAGTTATTGGGTTTATAATATCAATCCTAAGGGGTTATGATATTAATTCCTTGGATTTATAATATTAAACCTTACATTAATAATATTCATCCCTAGGATTTATTGATCATTTGGGTTTGTGATATTCATCCCTTGGGTGTATAATATCAATCTCAAGGGTTTAATGTTAGTAAATCAAATTTAATAATGTATTCACTATGTTGGGGTATGTTTGGTAGTAAACACTCTTCAAGTTTGGTCAAACACAATTCCTTGTTAATGGTCAATAAATGCATGTACAGTAAACCATAATCAACCAAGGTTAATCATGGTTGAATATGGTCAAACATGGACAATAAATGTATTCTCAACTATGATAAACCATGGTCAACCATGGTAAACAATATTCAAGCATGGTCAACCATTGTCAACCATGATTAATCATGGTTGAAATTCATTAACCACGATCAACCTTGATCAAGGTCTCTCTTGTTGAATTTGGTCAACCATGGTTGAGTGTGGTAAACCATGGTTAACCATGATCAACCATTGTGAGTCATTGAATCATGGTTTAAATTCATTAACCATGATCAAACATGATACAAGTCTCTCTCGTTGAACTTGGTCAACCATAGTTAACCATGATCAACCATTGTTAGTCATGGTTGAGGAGTTTAAAATCATAAGGTTTATAACTGTAAGGTTCAAAATATTATCTCTCAGGTTTATAGTTTTAATCCTAGGGTTTATAATATTTTGGGTTTATAATATAAATCGTAGGGTTTAATACTATTCCCTTTGGTTTATAATCAGTTGTGTTTATAGTATCAATAATCCCTTTTGTTTATAATATTTTTCCCTAATATGTGTACTCATATTTTAGGGTTTATAATATTAACCTTAACATTTATAATACATTGATATTATAATATTAATTCTAGGGTTATATATGTAAGGTTTATAATATTAATCCCTTGGGTTTGTAAATCTCTCGGGCTTATGATAATAATCACAAGGGTATCCAATATTAATGCCTTGGGTTTATAATATCAAGCCCTTGTGTTTATTAACCCCATGGATTTATTAATCCCTTTAGTTTATAGTATTAATTCATTGTGTTTATAATATTAATAATCCCTTTTCTTTTTTAATGTGTGGGGTTTAAGAATCAACAATCTTCAACTTTTCTCAAACATAATTGTCTATAAAATTTATTCATTAATATTAAATATTAAGCATGTCATGATACTGTAATGGTAAAGAAATATATTAGGCTTCGTTAAATCATATTCCTGAAAGGAACAATGAGTTGCGTAGCCTTCGAAGGTGCTAGGGTTTCCTTGTATGGTCACCGCCATGGCCAGAATGCCACCCATGAAGCTCTGCAGCCTCCAGCAGCTCGTGAGTGGTCTCTCTAGGGAGAGGCAGAGCCCCTCCTCTACCATGAAGAAAAAAATATAACACAACATACCTGCAAAAAGGAAGCATGGGAACCCTCCAATTACAGTTGTGCACATGATAAGAACAGCGTAGGAGCTCTCTGGACAAGCAGCGTTGTAAGAGGGAAGCCAACGGCCCAGTTCTGTAATGGTGAGCACCATTTCGTAACCATCACTTCCCAAATATATCTGGTTGCGACAGATAATGAAAACCCCGACATGCCTTTTCCCAAGAATAATACTGCCTATATTCATAGCAGCACAGATTTGATGGAATCCTGGGTGCTCCCACCTCCGCCACAGGATCTAACCAGGCCAAATCCCAGTGATGTGGATTCTATCGAATCCTACACAAAACTCAGAATGAAGGACCCCATCAACAGCTGCACGCATCGGATCAACTTCCCATTGACAGCCAAAAATATGAAAATATCTACCACTCATAGCCTTCCTCTGTGTCATATTGGACACTCAATCCATCAAACCTATCTGCAGAAGGCAGGAAACACACCCTCCTTCGAGATCCAGATCATTCTTCTCAATGGAAAAAAGCAGCTCTGTTGGGTGCGATCTACATATCAGATGCAAAGTCTAACATATTTCCAAGAAAATAAGCTAAGGATCCATTTTACCATGCAGTGATTCATCGACAGAGGTAAACAGCTCGAGAACAACCTCTCGCTCTCTTTTTATAACATTAAGAAAAACTCTACTCTGGTTTTATCCCTCTGTCTGCGAGGAGGGGCTTCTGGGCAGCGCTCCTCTACACAAGATTTCTCATACAAGGATGTTGTCCTTGCACAACATCCCAAGAAAGTTGCACCTCCTCCTGAGGCTCCCAATACTTTTTTAGTTGACAAAATGGAAGATATACCAGCGATTGAAATCTCCCACCCAACAGTGGATGACCAGTTTCAACAATATGTAGAAAGGGACATAATCTACTGATTCAATGGATTATGGCCATGCTCAACAGATGTATATCAATGGGTTCACCCTTGCTGGACCAATAAAAGTCATATTTTCTTCTGCTAAAAGGGTTTTTTCATAGTTATGTTCAGTTTTGAGGAGGACTATAAAAAATATTTAACAAGAGGACCTTAGTTCTGGGGAAAAGGTGGGTTATTCCTCACACCATGGTTCGCAGACTTCGATCCCTCCACGGCCATCATCACCAAGCTTCCCATTTTGGTCAGGCTCCCAGATTTACTGGCCCATTTATGGCACTATTTTGTCCTTCAAGGAATCGGAAATACTCTAGGCCACTTTCTAGAAATGGATACCTTGAGGGGGGAATCAGGCATATACACTTTCGGTAGAATATGTACTGAGATAGACATCAACAAAGGCTTGCCAAATAAAATCAATATCAGAGTGGGATATTTCCATTGGAAATAGACCTTCGACTATGAAAATACTACCTTCCTATGCTGCCACTACCACAAAACATGACATATTTAGAACTCCTTCTCCTCCTTCCTGGCCAAAAAGAAGAATAACATCTGAAAATCAAACTCCAAAAGCTATAATCCTTGTTTCCCACCTCCCATAGATGACACGGATTCCTTCTCCTCGAATGTGGATGAGGAAGAGATCGAAGCAGATGTGGAGGTTGCAAAGAAAGAGAAGGAAATGACCTCGGAAAACCACGACGAGCCCACTGGTCCCACGATTGAACACAAATGGTCTCACGAAACCTCCTCCTCAAATTCGGATAAGAAGCCCTCTCCTTCAGACATCAACAAGCTCCAAGTGATACTAGACCAACAACCCTAGGATGGTTGGGTGAGACTTTCAAAAAAGAAAGGAAAGAAATATTGTACTAAGGAAGCAACCCACTCGGAATAGTTTCCAGTGTTTTTCTTGTGGATCCCTTGATTTTTTGTTTGTATATCTTGCTTCTCACTTGGCTCCTTCATGGGACTGAGGTTCAATGTTCTTCATTTCTGGTTCACTATTATCTAGCCTCTACTGTTTGTAATCCATCTTGTACCATACGCTCTTTTAATAGAAATAGACTAGTTTACCAAAAAAAAAAATAGTAAAGAAATATATTAGAAATATATTAGATGTTTGTTAGTCAACACTCTCCAATTTTGGTCAAATACAATTCCCTTTTAATGGTCAACCAATGTGTCTATGGTAAACTATGATCAACCGTGGTTAATCATGGTTAAATATGGCCAACAATGAATAATGTTTCTATTGTCAAGTATGATCAACCACGAAGGTCAACCATGGTCAACCATAGTCAACCATGGTCAAATATGTTGCTTAGTACTTGGCTATTATGTAAAAAATAAAAGTTAATTGACAACCAAAGTCATAGACAGAAAAAAAAAAATATCCATACAATATTGTGTCTATCTAAAAATACAATATTGTGTCTATCCAAATACTTACATAATTATTATATATATATGACAAAGTTTAAACCCCACAAAATTAAACATCCCCAATCAAAAATTAAGAATTCAATTTACAAAAATATAAATATTATTTTTTAGTTTCTCAAAAATTTAATTTAACAATTTAATTTACAAAAGCACTAAAAAATAATTTTAAAACCAAAAATAATTACAATATACCCAATAATAACAATATAATCTACTTTCTTTGGGCAAGTATAATAACAAAAGTAACATTTAACTAAAAATTTATTTATAATAACAAAAATAGCCTTTAATTAAAAAACTTCTCATTAAATTCTTTGTAAAGTTATGAGAGAAAGTAAAATAAAATGGTTTTATTTTTATTTTTTATTTAATGAATAATATTTAATGTAATTGTATTTTTAACTGGTTAAATTATATATTTGTAAAATTGAATTTACTATTATAAAAAAAATAACCTTACAAAATAATTTATAGAAATAGATTTAATAATTCGAAATAAATCATGTAAATTAATTAATTTGAACCTTTTTTTTCAAACAAAAAAAACTCTAGTAATATATTATGTACCGATTCAAAACTGGTCATGAACAGTTCTTACATTTCATCAATACTAAGAGGACAACACTTTTCTATCAATTCAATATACATAATTCAGTAAAAACAGAAGACAAAATTCACCCCCTAAAAATCTTAAAACGATGTGAAAAAACCCTTCCTAAAAACATCTCATATCTTCTAAGACACAGACCATAAGAGGCCCAATCAAAAACAAAATGCTTCCCCTCCATTTTCCTTATCCCATTGATCAGTAAGATTTCGTCACCATTGTATCCACCACACTTGCAGTACTAGGAAAAAACAGAAAACATTAGCAATAATTCTAATAAATACCAAAAATACTAAGTTTGTATTATTCGATAGTACTTCTTTAGAGAAAGTTAACAGCCCCAGTAGCACCCCTACCTTTGGAGTCATGTAACTTATAGTGCATGTGCCCAAAGTAATTAATTTGAACCTACAATTTCCATAAATCTCAAACCCCACTCAATTCCACAGAAAATCAACTAAATTTAAATGGAAAAAAACACTTAGTGATCATTGTTTTAATCTTGTAAATTAATTAATTTAAACCTAACTCTCGAGTAATGTCACACAAAATTTTACATAAAATTAACTGAATTGAATGGAAAAAATGCAGAGTTTAAATACAGTAGTGAAACTGGCGGGTGAAAATTTTTATTAACAAGAATATTGTTGAGAAAGCTTATTGAATTATAAATTTTAATAATTTCATCGTGAATTGCAAAGTAGCGTAACCATTGGAATCTAACCGACTAGCACTAATCTCGTTCAGGTGGGAAGTAGAGTAACACATTTTGTTTTTTAATAAGAATGGTTTTTAGTGAGAATTTTTTTGGAAGATTTTAATGGGATTTGTTCAATTTAATTTCTCTAAAATCTAGTAGGAATTCATTGATATCACAAGCTTTGATGAGTAACACCTACACAGTCTAAGTTAAAAAACCATTTTAAATAACACAAATCAAGATTTCACCTCAAAAATTTCCGCTTGCTTACCATGAATTTCAAAAAATGACATTAAAGACAACTCATTTTTTTATATGCATTTATTCCAAAAAGTGATACTAAAGACAACTCCTTTTTTATATGCATTTATTTGAAGTACCTAGGTAAAAGTTTTAAAGACAGATGAATATTCATATCAAGTTGTATATTCTGAAAAAAAAATGTCAACGTTTACATCACGTTGTATATTTATAGGATAGGTGTAAGTCAACAACGTCAACATTTACATCACCTTGTATATTTATAGGATAGGTGTAGATAAGACTTTTAATTATAGTGATTTTTAATTTTGAAATAGGTTTTGTTACGATATAAGGGGTTTTACATTGTAAGGTTTATCTTCATGATATTATTTGACATAATCTTCAGCATAAGGGGTTTTCTATTATGATGTTTATCCTCATGACATTCTCTGACATAATCTTGAACATGTGTCCCTCCCCTTAGTTTAAATTCACACTCTCCTTGGCCGTCTATTTAACACAGTGGGGTTCCTTTGCATGATAATATGCAAATATTGGTTTATCAATATTACATATTTTAAAAACTATAATTAATTTCATGTGATATGATATATAGTTTTTGAATTAATCAATGTAACTAAAATTACATAAATGGTAAAATTATTTTTGTGATAAATCTCAAACTTTTATATGTGACTACTGCTAAGAATATTTTAGAATATTTAGTTGAGGTTGAATCCTACTAGCCACCTAATAATTATTTATAATTAATTCAAAATTTTAGAAACTTACTTCAAGAGAGTCATGGCTTACCTATCAGAGTAATAATAAGCACACAAATCATGAAAATTTTTGGAGAAAAATTTAAGTGGTTCATCCAATTTGTTTTACATCCACAAAGAAATACCTAGGCCTATTATTATGTCATGAGAAAACTTCTCAACATTTTTACAGTCTTCTCCTCTCCTCTTTTACCATGCCCTCTCAAGGCCAAAAGACACTAAAAATGGAGCCATCATGCACTTAAATAGGCTCCATTACATTAAAATAACATAAAATCAAAAGGGTAAACTGACTTTGACTATGTCAAGTTTACCGTAGTTACCCAAACAATCCCCTCTTAAACTTTCCTTACAATCTACAAGAAGACATGGGTAACTATCTACAATTTTTCTAGGCCAAATTCTATCATATAAATCAATCACCATCTAACACCATAAAATACCACATTTTGGCTCTCCCCCTCAATCTCCCCTCCCCTTCAAACTAGCATAAGGGTACACCTACCATATTGTAACTAAGTGGTCCATTCCACATCTTGATCATACATAACTCCATGCACCACCATACTCCAATATGTATTCCTCAATAATAAGTCTTAGAACAAACCAATCTCAAGTTAGTCTATGAGTACATTTTCCGCTCTTTTATGTATTGAAATAGGTCATTCATCAATTTGGTCCTCCATCCCTTCTATGAGAGAGACATCATGTGCAATGTGCTATTAAAGTCTTTTCACCTAGATGTGGTCTTCAAACCTCATTTTCACTAAAGAGTTCCAACCACTCTCTCATTAGATCATTATGATTAATCATCATTGTAACCTAAACAACATCTTGAACCCATAAGCTTTACTCACTTAGTGTTGTGCCTCTTCCATATGCTCAAAATATCTAGCTAGTAAATATTCCCATCTATTTTGATCTATGGGTTTCATTGCATATCTCATTGTCATAGTATTAAATCTCTGTGTACCACTGATAGGAACTCATTATCTATCATATAAGAATCCCATACCAACTCTCATACTAATTTTTATAAAAATGGGGAGATACATAAGCAAGAGAAACTATATAAATTGGATGGAGTTTATAGCCATAAAAAAGTTTACCTTGTGATATATCTCACATTGTCAATATTAAAATAAATCATAAAATTTAACTATAACTTTATTTTAAATTATTAATATTATTATTAGTTATCAAAATAATTAATAAATGGGTTAAATATATATACATTTAACAAGATTCTTAACCTTGCAGATTCACTTCCACTTTCCCATGGAGATCTCCCACGAAAATTGTTAGCTTGTAAATAGGCTGTGTTACAATACCATGTCTTACTAATACCATACTCACATAACTCATGCTCATATTAAATATGTTCATATGAACTTTTTAAAAAATAATAAATTTAATTAAAAAGAAAAAATAACATAATTATTTTTGAGATAAATTTTAACTTTTCATCTCTAACTACTAAAATATTTCATGGAGGTTAAATTATTTCCATCTACATAATAATTGTTTATAATTTAATCAAAACTGTGCAAGTCTTATTGCAAAATAGATACAATTACATAAATATAAGATACACACAAATAAATAAAAATTATCACAAATTCATGGGACACAAAATTTATAAATAAAAAATAATTATGTTGTTCACTCGATTTAGACTAAACCCACTCAGAAATAACTATATTTTTTATTATTTCATCAGCAACATAATGATCCAAAAAGAAGCCAACAATGAAGTTACATGAAAATATTTTAAGTAAAACCAAAACAACAAACAAACAATGAGGTTACACTAGAAGACGATTGAACCACTCACTACCGAAATATCAAGCCGATAAACTACCAACGACAGATTCAAACATAACCTATATTTATTTCCCTAACAAAATATAGTTTCTCTAATTATTGATTATTGGAAATTTGCAAATGGAAATTTAGTGCCACTATTGTTGCAAGGTCATACTAGGAGTGGAGGTCATGATCGAGGTGCGAGAACCATGAACACTTTACTTCTTAGAAAAATATGTACATGAGAAAGGAAAAGTTATAAAAAAAATTCATTGCTAACAATATGTTCCTCCCCTTGCATGTTTGTTGATAGAGTAGTTAAGTTCGACAGTTGTTCGTTTGAAGCGAATACGTAAATTGAAGAAACTACATGTTTTCAGAGGTGACTTCTACCATACCTTTATTCACATTGTGATTTGAATTATCTTATATTATTAACATTTTCCTTTACTTTTCAGGTTCAACGTAGTTGTATAATATGAAATTCGCCTTTGCAAACTATTGTATTATCCTTCAAGAATCGTAGTCGTACCTTCTATATATTCGATGACTATCCTAACTTTCTCTCACATGCTTTTCCTTCTACTTGTGCATTCCTTCTTGTTGACACTGATAATAGACGGGCAGCAAGACATTACTTCCTTCTTTTAAAGGGTTTTAATACTTTTGCCTCTTTTTAGATATGCACTCTAGGTATAAATTCTTCTACAGAATGGCTTCAACGATTTTAATGTAAATTTAAATGTGATTATAACTCGATCAGTAGAGCGATGGATTTGAACCGTTGATATAGATGATCTACATTACAAATTAACAATATGCGACTTTTTTATATTAAGCCATCCCTCAAAAATGGAAGAGTTCATGTAACAAAATGTCTGGTAGAGTAAAAGTGTATAGTGCAACATATATAGATTGTATTAGAAATTAGCCTAATCCATTTTAACTCCAAATCTATCAAGTGCCAAGAGGGATCAAATCTTTTGAGGTGAAAACCTGTTTTTTGAGTGCAAAACTTCAGAAAAGGTTTTAATGAAATGTAATGTAATTGCACTAGGACACCTTCTCTATCTAAGTATTGTAGAGATGTTGTAATGTAGTGTAATGCTCTATAAAAATTTTGACTAAGTAAAAGTAAAATAAAAGTAGTGTAATGCTCTATAAATATTTTGACTAAGTAAAAATAAAATAAAAGTAACCTTACTTTAAATAAAAAAAAATTCAAACTAAAATAATAAAAACAAAAATTGTAGGATAAACTTATTATTTTTATTAATTTATGTTAAGTAGCTAAGATAAACTTGACTTTGTCGTCTTGGAGGTCCAAGTTTATGAGAACCCATGGTTATTGACCCATAGTATTCATGAGGACTATATCCTAATTAAACAGGGAAATTGAACTACCCATCTTACATTTGGATCTACCAAACCTGTTTTATAGTGAAAGGGGTTTTGATCTCTTGTGGCACATGGTATATCGAGACTTAAGATGGATGTAGACTAGTAGATATGCATATACGAACTTATATTATCACATTTTATGGAGACATATATTGAATTGAGTAACACAAGTCTTCCTTGTGCATCTTCAATTATATGTTAGATTGATAAAACCATAATAAATTTTTTTTTATTAAATAAATAGAGAAAATAATTTATAATATATAATATGCGTATGCACTATTGTGTCAAGAAGTGTTCTAAAATTAATTATGGAAGGATATACATTAGATAATGTGTTTCTTTAAAGAGTTAGAAAAAACATAATATTTACCCACCAAAAAAAAGATAAAACTGATAATTTTATTCCTTAAAATTATTATATTATAGTTTTATTTTATTATTAATACATTTCTCTCTCTCTCTCTCTCTCTCACACACACACAGAGATATATATATATATATATAATGGTTATAAATTAATATCAGTTTTACCATCTAAATTAAAATAATGATGATTCACTTTAGTAACCATGATATTTTAAAATTCTATATATAATCAATACGATGTATAACAAGTCCATAAGGTCTTGGATAGACGGTGATTGGGTGCTCTGTTAAGTTACTCCTTGATGTGAAGTCACCAGTTCAATTCTCCACCACGATTGAGTGATATATTGGACATGATGAAGATATAGTCCCACCAAGCTTACAAAAACAAAAATATGATGTATAACACATTTAGAAATTAAATTGAATATATATTAAACACACCATAAAAAAAATTGCGAAGTGCATATTTATATACCTATATGTATTATCATGTTTTAACAAAATTAAAAATAGCAGTGTCTCATGTGAAATTTATATAGATATAAATAGTATCATTAAGAAATAGGAGAGACATTAACTCCTACTCTACTAAGCACGAAGAGGAATAAAATCTCTCAAAGTGAAAACTTTTTCTAATTTTTTTCACTTATAAATATGATTGCATCTTGTGCGATTTGATCCCTCTACGGGCTTGGTAGATCCAAAGTTAAGGTGGATCTATGATTGTAAGTAATAAATATATATAATGTGTTATATTATTATACAATATTTGGGTATGTAGGTTTCCAAAGTCACTTACTGTAATTGTACGATGTATTTAGATTTATGATATCCAGCATTTCATATGGACACTACACCCATCATCAGGGAGTAATTAGGCCTATAGAAAAAAATGAAAGGAAAAGGATTGTTCGACCTCAACCATTCCACCCAAAAAAATGTTTAGATATTGAATACAAATTTGATTACTTATAATTGGATGAGGAAGGTGAAGTTGATTAATTTAAAAAAAAGAATCATATGAACAAGTGCTATATCAAGTGAGTTATGGTTTTTTTAGACATATGGTATTCATAATACAAAATAATAGCCCATAGTATTGTAGTAAATTCTAAGGATATATATAACAAAGTGGATATAAATGCCCATAAATCTTCTTCCATGTTATTTAAATCAGAGTTTGAACACTAAATTCCAACCTGAACTTTCCATTGCTAGAGAAGGAATTTTATAAATGATGAGGAAGCATCTGTACAGTAAGAATTTTCGATGGTGATAAATTCTTCAAGAAGCTAGGTGAAATATCCAGAAACCACAAGACAAAATTACTGGGGCATTTAATGTGGTTGGTAACTTCATAGGTTGGGATTACTATTATCCAAAAATCCCCCTTTATTCCAACCATATGACAAACAAAAAAATGTACGATAGCACAATGCATAAGATACAAACATAATCTTAATTGAAATGTCTGCTCGTCTAAGTATCATCTAGGATTACAACATAATCTTGATTTTATACAACGCATAACTTCTACAAATCTCAAATTTAGCCTTCCCAAGAGGCTTAGTGAATATGTCAACCAAATTTTCATTTGTATCAATATATTAAGTCAATTTCCTTTCAGATTGGAATCTCCCCGTTACAAAATGATGTTGTGCGTCAATATGCTTTGACCTTGCATGACATAGAGTATTGTCTGTGATGCAAACACATCTCATGTTTAATTTCTATGTAATTATTTAATTAATGAATCTAGGAGTTTCTAGAAATAGTGAGTCATTCTAGAATTAATTAGGAGATAGGAAAGTTAGGACAGAATCCTAAATTTGAGAGTATCACTTTTAGCTCCCTCCAAATATCTAGTAGGAAGTTTCTCTTGAAGAGATTCGAAGACTTCTCTCCTCTAACTAAATATCCATGTAATATTTTGGATAAATCCATGTTTCGGAGTGTGATTTAATCAATAAAAGTTGGTGTGTGTTTTGAATTGTTTATCCTCTACACCATTTTGGGTATAACAGCACAGAAAAATATTTTGTGTATAGTGCAAGGCTTATGTTGAGAGGGGCGACACTTTTACTGCAAAATTTTTAATGTGAAGGAGAAATCAACTCGTGGGGTTTTCTGTTTGAGATCACAAAGAGACATGATTATCTTTGTTGGAGATTTTTGATCACTAGAATTGGTTGCTAATTGAGGTTTTAGATATCGTACCACCTAAATGATTTATTTCTATCATCATTGAACATTTGAGTTACGACACCATTGTGCAAAAAAAAAATTATTGCTGCAGCATTTACAAATTGTGGTGGTTCCTTGGAGAATGATGTTTTTATTGGCTTCCTAGAACACTGAGAAGGGAGTTGGAAATAATGTTTCTTATAGTAGAAACAATTGGCATAGAATGACTTGTGGAGGGATGCTTGCTACCGTGTATGCATGACCTGGATAACGTGGACTAAAGAATATTTTTCAAGATATTTTTTTATGAGATTGCGTAGGTGTCAAGAGATTTGTGCGTGAATAAAGATTAAATTTGTTACATGGGTTGAAAGTCGCCCGCATTGAAGAGTCACAGACATTGAAGACTCGCATGTGAAAACCTGTGAGGAAAGAAGTTGTGAAATAGTTAATAAACTTTATGCGTTGTACATGAAGATTTGGGTTTATGCAACCAATGTACAAGTTAGATCCACCTTTGGCCAAGAAAATCTGCATTACAACTCACGCAAAATGGAAAGTTGTGAGTTTCTCTTTTCTTTAGGTTCCTTATATTAAGACAATCGAGTCTTTATTCAATTATGACGTTCTCGACGTAAATTTTTGTAAGAAAATTAACTTAATTTTCATTCCATACTTATTCATTACATGTGAATTCTATTTTTATCATTATAAGGTGAATGCTCATTTAAAAATGAGCTCCATATGTATTCATTAAATAAGATGGACATTGAAATGAGTTCCATGTGTATTCATTAAGGTGAAGGTTATCACATAAAGTAAATACTTGATATTTAATTATTATTTTAAAAAAAAGTCATTTTTTTTTTTTTTTTGAAGAAGGCCTTAAGGAAAAGGATTTGTAAGAATTATTATACAAGATTACCAATAGAATTAGACGAGCTAGAGGAGCTATAATTGGTCGAGTGATACAAGCTCCAAATCAAGTCTTGCTTGATGAAGTAAGACATATTAGAACAATATTGGGTGCATTGGGGACAACACATCAAATAGATGTCGACATTGGTGATTGTAGTGAAGCCAAAGAAAGCTCAGAAGAGGAAGCTCAAGAAGAAACTCCAGAAGAGAATATGGTCAAAATGATCGCGGGAATCAGTACCAAGCTAATATTGGACGTACCTATGTATGAAGGGAATTTAAATCCTGAATAATTGATCGATTGGATCAAAAACATGGATAAATATTACAATTATCCGATGAGAAGAAAGTCAAGTTGTCAGTGATAATATTAAAGGGACATGTTGCACTATGGTGGGGTAGCGTGCAAGCTAAAAGGAGAAATAGAAACAAAGGGAAGATTACTAGCTAGGATCGAATGGTGGCCAAGCTCAAAGGTAAATTTCTTGCTCAAGATTATCAATTGACTCTTCACTATAAGAAAAGCGCACATTGGTGAGGGGCGAAAATGGTCACCATAAGCTCATTGGTGAGGGTCAAAAGAGCCTTCGTCACCAAAAAATAAACGTCACCAAAGGTGGTGTCACCGAAATTATAGGTGTTGTGGTGACATTCAAGGTCTGTCACCAATAATGATTTATAGTGATGGATAGTGACCGTCACCATTTCATATGAGCAATGGTGATAGACAATAGCCTCTGTCACCAAAAAACTGAATGTCACCAAAGATGGCGTCACTGTAAGTATGTGTTGTGGTGACATTCAAGGTCCATCATGAATATTGATTGTAATGATAGATAGTGACTATCACCATTTCATATGAACAACAATGATTTTTTGTGATGGACCTTTCGTGGTCGTCACTATTTTTGCATATATATGTTGACGTTCATTGACCATTACCATAAATTCATTGGTGACATCAAGGTCTGTCATGAATAATAACTATAATGACAAATATTGACCCTCACCATTTCATATGAACAACAACGATTTATGGTGACGGACGTTGAATGGTTGTCACTATTGATGCAAATATATGGTGGCGTTCGTTGACCATCATGATTTCATATTTTGGTGAGGGTCGAAAAATGTCACCATAATCTCATTGGTGATGGTCAAAAGAGCATTCGTCAACAAAAATTGATCTTCTTTATTCCCTATGAATATCAGGACACGATGGAATCGAACAATCAACCTCCTTCTTGTAAAGCAGGTGCTCTTCCATTGAGCTAACACCCTTTAAAGAATTAGAATTTGAACTACAAATTGCCCCTAAAGGTGCAAAGATACACCAAAGGAATAAGGGCTAGGAAAAATTAAAGAATTTAGTGTCCTTGCTCCTATTTTTAATCTGTGACACTCTACAAAGTATGATCTTGATCTATGACGTATTTCTGCCAAGTGGTTCTAATTTAATAGTAAATGTTATATTCAAATAAAATAAATGAATAATTGAGAGGCCTTATGGGCTAATTTTTAATCCTTACATCAAAATCTCTTAATATTCAGGTCTATGGAACAACTCGTTCAAAGTTAAAACTAAAGTATATTTTAAATGGAAAGTGTAAAAGCAGCTAAGTAGTTTACAAGTTAATAGTTTGGATATAACTTATGTTCAATTTATATGACAAGTTATGCCATAACCTTGAAACTAGTTTCTTAGCTAAAAGACTTTCTTAAGTCAACAATGACAAAGAAAGATAGTCATGGCGAGCAAAATTCTCTTGTTTTTTCTAATGAGGGTGCATGTAACTTGATAAAGGTTGTATGAGAGTATCAAACCATAAAAAATTTCACTAAAACATGGAAATCACAAAGTCTTGTTAAGAAACATAAGTTTAGTTGAATATATGGAAATAAATGAGCTAAATGATATAACTAAACTAAAATTAACTATAAAAAATGAAATTGTCATCATATACCATCTGGTTTGGTTAGTTCTTTAGAAAGAGAAAGTGCAATTTCATGATCCAGCTCCTCATCTTGATTCTGTAATGGACCATCCTGAACAAAAATGTCCACATACAACACTCAACATTATCGTATTGGTAAGACTTTTGATATAATATATCAAAGCATGTACTATGTAGGAGAATAACTGGAAAGCACAACTATAAATTTGAATCACAAAATAAAAAAATTAAAGAACATGCAACAGAAAAAGAGCAACTCCATAGTTTGAGAAATATAAACAATCCATGAACTTGTTCTTACATATTGATATAGATAACGAAATAGAGATATATATTTATGAAATTCAAGTATCACAAAACAAATATGCACAAGTATCAAAAGGAATATGCACAATTACATAATCGACTATAATAACAACTCACTCCTTCCTCTATTTATATGAGAGGTAAAGGGGCTTTACAATAACAAGTGGACCTAGTCCACTACAAGCAAATGTGAAAGACACATTTAGGTCCACCCATATGAAGCACTGTACTCTATGTGATGTGTGTCAAAATCAAAGGTGGAAATGATTAACAAGCAAGCCCTCCATGGCATGAGCACTACACCCCAAGATCTAGCAATCCTCCAAAGGTCCTAAGCTCCAATGCATCTCCTAGGTCACGTGTCTCCTTAAGGACAATGCATATCCAAGGTAATGTGTCACTTTAAGGACTCCCACACCTACATATCCACTATGTCAACCTAATAGTTCACATGTCAAGGGATTTTGTGTGCTCATGTTGATTTTGGGATGTTTTTGTCATGGTGAAATACCCAACTCTACTCCAAGCACAGAAAATTCCTTCATGCATCAACAACATGAAGTCACCAAGCTCCATACTAATCCAACAATTCGAGGAAGAATAGTCTTCAAAACATCCAAACAAGGTCTAGCAGCAAACGGTAAACCACCTCCAATGCCCAAGTCCATTAATGTAGAATTCATGCTATTATTATTTCAAGAATAATTATATTTTATTCAACATGACGACCCACTATGTGCACTATCTGTAGGGAATCTTCTAGATTTTTCTGCTTCAACGTGTTGATCCACTATGTGCTTTGGTCAACAACTCCATTTAGTCAAGGAACTCTTCTAAAGTTCTTTCCGAGTTTAATTTCTCTTTCCTGTCATCAAGCAAATTTGAGCGACTATAAATAATTCCATTAATTGTCATCCATCTAGTTGTTTCCTAAGCAAGTGCCTATTTCTTAAAGAAAGTAGGAAACCATCATGAAACATGACTATAGCCACATAGTTTCAATAGCTATAATCTGACAATGTTATTGAAGACATTGTTAGATTTGTTTCATAAAAGAGCACCTAGTCCCAAACAACATAAAATGTTCGTGGAGAATGGATTGTTTCACTATCGTTGAGCTTGACTGTAAACAATGACAGGGTTTTGAGCCAATAAAGTCCCTGGAGAAAAATGGTGATGGTTTCTCTCTAGAACATATGCAGATAAAGATACAAGATTCGAGTGGAGGACTTAAGTAGTTTCATGACTACCGCTCAACTTGTAACTGTTTGGTGTTTTTGTCTGCTTTATTTTTTATATTTCAGATATAGTTCCGGAGTTTTTGGATTTCAAATTTCAGTTATAATAGAAGAATTTTAGGTTGGCTCACATCATTGGTATTAGAACCTCAATTAAGAGTAGATTCATATCATATTTGTTTCTACAGTTCAGATTAGTTACTTATGTTCACCAATCTGTTTATCTTTCAAGGAATCCTTGTAAGGAAGATAGAGAAAAGCACAACTCAGATATATTGTCACCAACATATACATAAACTCATATATATTGTCACCGAGAGAGAGACAATAGCACTTCTCTTACATCCCTAATCCAAGCTTGAAATTAATATGCACAAGTGCATGATTTACTATAATAAAAACTCACTCCTTCCTCTTTTTATATGAGAGGTAAAGGGGATTTAGTGGACCTAGTCCAATACAAGAAAAATTGCAAGACACAAGTAGGTCCACCCATGTGAAGCACTATACTTTACATTACATGTTTCAGCATCAAAGGTGACAGTGATTAACAAGCAAGCCCTCCATGGCATGATCAATACTCCCCAAGGTCCAACAATCATCCAAAGGTCCTAAGCTCCAATGCATCTCCTAGGTCATGTGTCTCCTTAAGGACAATGCATATCCAAGGTAATGTGTCACCTTAAGGACTCCCATACCTACATATCCACTCCCTCAACCCAAGAGTTCACATGTCAAGGGATTTTGTGTGCTCGTTTTGATTTTGGGATGTTTTTTTCATGGTGAAATACCCAACTCTACTCCAAGCACATAAAGTCCCTTCATGCATCAACAAAATGAAGTCACCAAGCTCCATACTAATCCAACACTTCGAGGCAGAATGTCTTTCAAACACAAAAACAAGGTCTAGTAGCAAACAGTAAACCACCTCTAATGTCCAAGTCCATCAATGTAAAATTCATGCTATTATTATTTCAAGAATATTTATATTTTATCCAACATGATGACCCACTATGTGCACTATTTGTAGTGAATCTTCTGGATTTTTTTTCTTCAACATGTTGATCCATTATTTTCATTGGTCAACAAATCCATTTTGTCAAGGAACTCTTCTAAAGTTCTTTCCAAGTTTCATTTCTCTTTCCTGTCATCAAGCAAATTGGAGCAACTAGAAAGAATTCCATTAACTGTCATCCATACAGTTGTTTCCTAAACAAGTGCCTATTGCTTAAAGAAAGTAGGAAACCATCATGAAACATGAATATATTCACATATTTTCAGTAGTTATAATCTGACAATGTTATTGAAAACATTGTTAGATTTGTTTCATAAAAGATCACCTAGTCCCAAACAACAGAAAATGTTTGTGGAGAATGGATTGTTTCACTATCGTTGAGATTGATTGTAAACACTGACAGGTTCTTGAGCCAATAAAGTACCTGGATAAAAATGGTGATGGTTTCTCTCTAAAACGTATGCAGATAAAGATACAAGATTCGAGTGGAGGACTTTAAGTATTTTCATGACTACCACTTGACTTGTAATTGTTTTTTTTTTTCTGCTTTATTTTTTATATTTCAGATCTAGTTCTACAATTTTTGGATTTCAAATTTCAGTTATAATAGAAGAATTTTGGGTTGGCTCACATCATTGATATTATAACCTCAATTAATAGCGGATTCATATCAGATTTTTCGCTACAATTCAGATTAGTTACTTATGTTCACCAATCTGTTTATCTTTCAAGGAATCCTTTTAAGGAATATAGAGCAAAGAACAACTCAGATATATTGTCACCAACATACACATCAACTTAGATATCACCGAGAGAGAGACAGTACCATTTCTCTTACATCCCTAACCCAAGCTTGAAAGGAATATCCACAAGTGCATGATCGACTATAATAACAACTCAGTCATTCCTCTTTTTATATGAGAGGTAAAGGGGATTTAGTTGACCTAGTCCACTACAAGCAAACTTGTAAGACATAAGTAGGTCCACCCATGTCAAGCACTCTACTCTACATGACATGTGTCAGCATCAAAGGTGACAGTGATTAACAAGCAAGCCCTCCATGGCATGAGCACTCCTCCCCAAGTTAGAACAATCCTCCAAAGGTCCTAAGCTCCAATTCATCTCCAAGGTCATGTGTCTCCTTATTACTACTGTGATTTCTACCTATTATTTCCATAGTGCTAAAATATCCACTTGCATTAAAAAATGCATGCCATGTACATAAATAGAAAACCTGATGGATGATAATGAAAAAGGGATATCTTATATGTCATGGAACATCATATTCCATACATATAATACACCCCAAGGTGTCAAAATTGCATGCCAAGTGGAAAATTTTCATTTCTTAGGTTAAAATCTGTGGTACAAATTACAGCTTGGCCTGATTGCAAATAGCCTTATGCAGATGTACCTATGGAAAAGCCATAAAATACAGTGATACAGTACTTCTCCATGTGCATCTTCCTACACTTCCATAATTCTAATGTACAAATTCAAGTGAGAGTACTAAGTCTACAAAATCGTTTCACTAATTTACCTATCTCTTGCTAAGTGCAGGTAGTCTTTAATAGAATGCATGTCCAGGGCTCACTAAAGATCAAAATTGTGATTTTAAAATTTATGTGTTTTTATTAGAACATTATTGATATTTTTACATTGTTTTATTTTCACTTCCAATCCAGGAAGCCAACACTATGAAAAAATATTGTGAAACTGCCAAATTTCAGAACATGACAAATCATGCTATGGTGCCTTCATAATTTTATATGCCAGAACATAGAGCACATATGGTGAAATATAGAGGTTTATAGCTAGAATATACTATGGTCTACAACCCTACATAATCAAATTCCCAATAACAATCTCCAAGTGATAGTTATTAAGCATCAACCATGCAATTTGTTTGGTCTCTAAAAACACACGCAACCTTCAAATAAACTGCATACCCTATTATTATTATAAATCACAATGCCAATTCTTGAATTCTATGGTGTGTTCAAGCAACCAAACACAAACAAAATAGGAAGCTTTACATGGAATGAAAGGTCTTTTCAACCATGGCATTACCTCAACAACAAAGCGATCCTAGATCTTATCACTATGAGCTTCCATGATTCCCTTTAAAATTATAAACCCCAAGCCTCAAATGATGTTAGGAATTTCAAGGAAGAGCCCCCACTCCTCACAAAGCATCTACAAAATTGGTGAAAAACAACAAAATATAACATGAAAACTTTAAACCATGTCTCAAAATAACACAATTGAATTATTGAGAGCATATAAAAACCATGTTAATCTAACAATTTAACTGACCTTTATAAGTGATTCTTGGGGCTAACTCATATTCTCCACTATGATAGGGCACCCCATAGTTTGACGACCATATTCCACTAACCAAATTGCACCACTTTCCAGGTTACCGTTTGAAAGAAAGCCACCATCTTTAACAAGCACCTACATAGTTTCCAAGGAAATAAACAATTATACTTGAATTGCAAGTTTACAGTCATATTTTCTTTTTTTTAACTACTGGAAGAAGAAATTTATCAGTTGGAGAAAAAAAATCACTGCACGGATGGAAAATACATAAATAAGAACAAGAAGATCTGAATTACAATTGTAAATCCCCAGTATATCAAAATGTCAATGTAATATTTTAAAGCACCAGTAAAAACCAAGAATGGAGATGGAATACCAGTCAGTATTATCTCAAGGAATAGGAGGAAAACGCAGAATTATTAGCTTATACAGTCTCTTAAAGCTAGAACCTTTATGAAATAAAACACGAAATACTAAGATTAAAGGAGGATATTATACTACAACACTATTGGAAAAGAAATTGAGATGTGAGAATGACACTTACTTTTTTCTAAATGTTCATCCTGGTTTTTGCTGACCTGTATGGAGGAAAATGCAAAATGATTAGCTTAACTGTGCTTAAGCTAAGGAATCCTTCAATTGACCATCCAGTAATATTTTCAGTTTATTTATGCTCCTTTTTTTCCCTCTCAATAATTGCACTCCTCTATCTCCATAGTTTGTTTTGCAACCCACAGCTGAATAGTTCGTTTTGCAACGAAAAGTCGCAGAAGAAGGCTAAGAAATGTCATGTGCCCAAGAAATTTGTATTTTCTAGGTTCTTGTAAATGATTAATTTCTAGGGCTATGATCCAATAATAATATATAAAATTCTCATTTCAATATTAAAAAATATAAAAATTGCAGAAAAATCGCACATATCAAATTTTTATGTCTTCAATTTTTTGTATGGACAAGATTAGTGGTGCAATCTGAAAACAATAGTCACTCTCATGGGCAGGGACTAAAAATATATCTACTAAATGGGCCTAAAACATTTTATAGATAAGAAACAAAGGAATCTCTCTTCATAACCAAATATCAATTTTGGAGTTCTCGAAATAAAATAGAAAAAACAATATATTTAATTTATTAAGGTTCAACCATATTCCTTCACAATATGAATAGACATAATCCACGTTCATGTCAATGTTGACATCGACATCAGCTATATCTTCTTCACTTACACATTTTGTTTCTTGAAAGTCCACAACATGTGACAAATCTCCATACTCGGGTTCATATGATGTATTATTTCTCAATCTTTTTGGAGGACATGTTAACACTACATACCAGTCAGTCTCAACTGGATGTTGTACATAGAATACTTGTTTAGCTTGCAAAACTAGAATAAATGGATCATCTTGCCAATGATTTTGACTAAAGAATTTCTTCATATTCACCATTTTAAAACCCAAATCATCATTTTTAATCCCTCTCTTATTGTATACATCAATCCAATTAAATTTGAACAATTTGTACTCCATATAAAAGTAGTCCAATGTAATTATTTCTTCTACCACTCCATAAAATGTTGTGGTTTGAAGTATAAGGTTTGAATCTTTGGAACTTGACCTCATCATTGTTTGAGCTTCCATACACACGCCACTATTTTGGGTGGTTATCTCATTCTCCATGATTTTTGTATGGAATCTATAACCATTGGTTGGGTATCCCTTGTACATATTCACAAATTTCCTAGGGCCACACGCTAGCCATTTAAGTGTATCAGACACATTTCCATATCCCTCCACCTCTATAGTTTTATATTTTTAAATGTAGTTAGAATTCATACATTCAACCTCTAAAAAAAATATTTAATTTCATGCATGATAATATTCCCATATAATGATTTTTAAGTACACTTATAATATAAATAATATAGTTACCTGTTGTTTTAACCAACTAGTAAATTTATGGGTGTGGAGTTTCTGCAATAGAGCTTCATCATTTTTCATTTGGGTAATTGAGTTGTCAATATCCATTTTATGCATCCTAATTCAATAATTATGGACAATAGATATGGTGGTTAATGTGTTTTTATTAAATATGAATAAAAAAAATTTAAAGGTCAAATATGTTAAACCTTAAACAATCTTAAACAAACAAACAAAAAAATTACAGGCCAAATATGTAACTTACTCTATCCATGGATCAACTTCGTTTGTGTGAAATAGAACCCACCTATGGGCTTGTTCCCAACTAATGCCATCCAATTCTGAAGGAATTAGAGAAGATAATGGCTTTCCATCAAGGAAAACTTCTTCAACTTCCTCATCCCACACTTCATTTCGACCATGTGTGGATCCAATAGATACCATACCTTTCAAGTATCCTCCACAAAATTTTATTGATCCTCCAGAGTATAGCTTTCAGCAATGCATCCTTCATGCCTATTTTTGTTCTTAACATAACTCTTATATACTTTCATGTTCCTACAAAATTAACAAAAGAAAAACTAAGTAATGTCAAAATATTTCAAAAAAAAAAATTGTTTTTCTTGATAAAAAGTAAAGTTTCACGTACCTCTCAAAGGGGTACATCCATCTATATGCAACTAGGCCACAATATTGAAGCTCACATACCAAATTTACATTTAAATGCAACATTATATCAAAGAACGAAGGAGTGAAGTACTTTTCAAGAAAGCATAATGTATCCACAATGTCATTTCCAACTTATCAGGACTCTCTACTGAAACTGATTTTACACAGATTTGCCTATAAAAGTAACAAAGCTTGCAAAGCGTCTTTTGGACAACAATTGGTAACACATGACACAAAGCCACTAGAATGACTTGTTCCATTAGAACATGGAAATAATGTTCTTTCATACCATGGAACTTAATCTCTTCCATAGATATATGATTTTTTGGATTAGATTTGTAATTGTCTGGAACCTTAACATGAAAATAACATAACATAGGGTTTGTTTCTCTTTCTTTTAAAGAGTATGTGGTGCATGTGGAAGGAATATTTTATGTCATTTAATTTCTGGCCATAGTGATTTCCTCAAGACCACTTTTTGCAAGTCATCACGTGATTTTTTTCCATCTTTGGACTTCCCTTTTATATCCAGAAGGGTTCCAAAAATTATTTCACGCACATTCTTCTCCACATGCATTACATCTAAATTGTGGCATATTAGGATTTTCTGCATTCCACCACATCAAGAATATCAGAAAAATTTTAATATGGAAAAAAAGATAAATAGTCAATTCTACCAAGACATCTAATCACAATGAAGTTAACTAAGCAAGTTGTGTCCAATAATTATGCATGGTTGATGATGGGTCTACATACCTCCCAATATGGTAGATTGAATAGAATTGATTGTTTC
Source organism: Pinus albicaulis (assembly GCA_034641835.2). Lineage (NCBI taxonomy): Eukaryota > Viridiplantae > Streptophyta > Pinopsida > Pinales > Pinaceae > Pinus > Pinus albicaulis. The sequence goes on along the minus strand of CM076577.1, from coordinate 589,266,546 downwards.
TTCCACACCACAACATTAGTTTTTTCACCTATTTTATTGTTTATTTTCCTTTTATTTGATTCAATCTTCCCCCATATTGCTTCCTTTCCCTTTGTTTCCTTAAAAATATCTGACACTTTTATAATTGGAGGGGCATAACGATGTTCCTCCTTCCCATTAAACGGTGCCTTTTGTGAGGGAAACTTACGATGTTGAGGAAGACATCTCTTATGTCCTATGTACACACATTTCCTACTACAACTGAGGTACTCTGATTATGTGTTCCTCCCTCATATGGGACATGGATTATAGCTTTTTTTTGTGCAACCAGCCATATTCCCATAAGCAGGAAAATCATGGATCACTCACATAAGAATTTCCTTCATGTTAAATTATCTCTTACTATAAGGATCATATGTCCATACCCCTTGGTCCCATAGTTCCTTTAGTTCATCTACCAAGGGTTCCAAATACACATCGATGTCATTTCCTGGTTGCTTGGGACCAGGTATTAACAATGTTAGCATACAAAAATTCCTTTTTGTGAACAACCATGGTGGAAGGTTGTATGTAACCAACATTACAGGCCAAACACTGTATGTACTTCTCAAGTCTCCAAAAGGATTAAATCCATCTACGGCCATTGCGAGTCGTACATTGCGAGGTTCGCTAGAAAAACTAGGCCATTTGTCATCAATAGTTTTCCATGCTGGGCTATCAACATGTTAGCGCATTTTTACCATCATTGCTTGCATTCTCATGATGCCACCTCATTTTTTGTGACATATCTGCAGAGCTATAATGAAAAAAAAAAATCATTTATATAAAGTATTATCATATAATAGCACTATGACAAATGGTAAAGATAATACATGAAGGGGAAAACTTGAACAAAATTATAGTGTTCAAGATCATACCTATACATTATTTTTAGCCTTGCTGCTATGGGAAAATATCTTAAAACCTTCCTTGGAACACCTTTCCACGCCTTTTTAGATTGGGCATCCACCTTCCATCGATATTTTCCACATGTTGGGCATTGATCTTTACTTTCATCACTTCCTCAATATAAAATGAAATCATTTTGACATGTGTGTATCATATCATAGTTTAACCCCAAAGATTTTATCAACTTTTTTGCAGCATATGCAGAATCTGGAAATGTGTTATCTTTAGGAAGCACCTTTTTTTGCAATTTTAACATTTGGTCAAAACTTGTATCAGACCATCCACTATTCACTTTCAGATTGTAGAAATCTACAGTGGCCGATAGTTTTGTTAAGTCAACAAAACCTAGGTACAATGGCCTCTTGGCATCTTTGATAAGCTTCTTATATTCATTAAATTCATTTATTACATTTGTTGATGCCAACCCCTCATTATCACAACTCTCATTGATGTTTTGATTAAGACATCGATTGAAATCATTCACCATTTCAAGCATTTGATCACCGAAAATGGTGGCATCATCATCATCAATTGGAGGATCACTATCGTTCCTAAACAATGTTTCATGCTCATCACCTTGATTATCATAATCATGTTCCAAAAAATGTTTATAACCCTATTAATAAGAAAATCAAAATTTATGTTAATAATTTTATGGTTTTTATGAAAATTAGAATCAATAGCATTTGGTCAACCTAGTCAAATAGGACCCTTGACTAATATGAAATGGCTTACCAGTTGAGATGAAATATGCTCGAGAAATTCATGTGGCTCATTTTCAGAATGTTGCCTGTCCTTGCCAATAATAGATGGAATCTAAAGAAGACAAAGAAAAAAATTGAAGTTTGCACATATAAAAATAAGTGATATCGTTATTGTAAAACATATCAGATTGAAACTAGATCAATTCCAAAAAAAATCAAGATACCTGATTGGGAATGCTCTCTCCATGGAAATACCAAATGCTATATTGTTCGATTACACCATCACAAATAAAGTTCTCTCGTAGTTTATCAAATGTTTTTACTTTCACTATGCCACATTTATTAGATGGAAATTTTGTGGACATATTATTCCTTTAATGCTCATTGGAAAAATTTAAGAATTCCTTAATGTAATATTCCAAAATAGGGAAAATAAGCAATATTGGGAATATCTTAAGATATTCCAATTTTGGACTGCTCAATAATGCATTCACAGAAAAATGAATTTACAGAAATGTAGGCATAAAAATGTAAACTATCACTTGGATCCATGAGATATGAATATCTAGAAACTAAGTCCAAGACGAGATCAGAAATAAATGAAACTAGGTGAGATAAACAGACCTCCCACACTAGTGTAGCTGAAAATGACTAAAAACCCTAGACATTGCTACTAAGAAATAATGCATAAAAGAGACTCTACAGCATTTTGAGGGTTTTAACTCAGAAAATAGGAGAAAAATTAGATATAATCAATTATTATTCAATAATTATTTAAGAACTGAGATCTAATCTCCTTATACAAAATACAAGAGAACTGGGCAAGGGTGTCTTGTCAAACACTCTGCATACAAAATGTGATATTCAGAAATTTACTGAATCACCACTGCAATAATGAAGCATAAGAGTGTAGAAGGCTGAAATATGTATGATCTGATGTATATCCCTGAATTTATTCCTCCCATGAAAGGATGAACCTCTCAATCGCAAGAAAACACTGCAACGGAGCCACTAGACCATGCACTGAAGCTGCCTCCAAAAATAATGCATTCCCTAGCTGGAACAGTGATGGGAATGTTAGGGAAATCTGTGTTCTACTACCATAGATCTGAAATGAGCCCTAAACCTCTCCAAACATATATCTCAAGGGAAGGTAACCTTCCTGCAAGGAGAAACTAGCTCAGAAAGAGGGATTCCAATCCCTTCCACTGCTGCACCCTGCAACACTACACAATCACCTACAGAAACTGCGTTGATGAAGTAGGCTGAATCTTGGCCTAAAATCCTGATGTGGAAAATTAATTAAAACTCTCCCAAGAGGCTCCTCAAGGAAAGAGGTGGGATCCCTGCTCGGGAACACCTGGTGCTAAACAACACTGCTACTCTCCTAAACATCAAGAGGAAGCAAAAGTCTGAGCAGAGAAGAAGAATAATCTAAAACGTGAAGAATAATGATGCCATCCTCTTCTTTAAATAAATCATGATTTTTCTATCCCTTTGACGCACTCAATTAGTTCATCTCTATCCAAATATTCATCTCTCTCCAAAACTGCAGTATTCTTCCTTTGATTCCTCCTCCTCCACAACTACATTGTTGACTTAGTCAAAGTGGATTGAATCAACTGTATATTATCCCTATTCACACATGGAGGCCTTCTATTAAGATGGAAAGAGTGTCCCCTTTCACATTTGGAGCGTTTTTATTCTTCCTTAGGAGACTTATGGGCTTTTCTACCCTTTTATTCACTGGCTAGAGTTGCTGCTAACTCTAATGTTCCATTTAGCTTTGAGGCTAAAATTTGTGAACATTACAGTCCTTCCCTCCAAAATATTTTCTTGTCCTAAAGAAAATGTATAGGGAGAGAAAAATTTCTCCCCTCCTCCTAATGTGGCCTCCCATCAATAGCCTCCATCATTGCATCAAGAGAATCTGCAAATAAATTGTCATCCAATGTGCCCTCCAAACTGTGCAAAACCAAATGGTCTACATCAATCAAAGGTGGAAAGTGTGAATGGAAACCTGCTTGTTGTCTCATGGCCTCCAAAAAGTAGGATTTATGACCAACATGGTGACTGAGTGCCTCCCTCACCCATGCTATCATCCAAATGAAATGAGCCATCCTAGGTAACTCATCAAAATAATCATCAACCCCGGTTTTGTACAATGTGTTGGGGCTGCATAGAGAGATTAGATTTTTCCATCCAAATTGTTTCTCTCTCCATTTATGGTAAAAAAGGGGCTGCCTTTATTGTTGGTCTAAAATAACATGGCCTCCAAGAATGGCCCAAGCTCCCCCATCAAACAATTTATCCATGAAGTGCCTCCTCAATTTCTTCAAGTGGTTGCTCCCACAAGAAGGAAAAATGAGTGATGTGGCAATCCTGGTTTTCCCATGGTTCCTCCTAAAATGTACAACATGTAAATTCAGGTGAATCATGCTCCCAATGGGCATATTCAACCCGAAGCCCACTCTCCAAACAAAGCTTCTCGTGAACATAAACATATCAGCAATATGTGGAAGCAAAGTATAATGAGAAAAACTTTCCAAGTGACAACCAGAAAGTGAATCATAGTTCCACTCATGGAACCAGCACAGTACATCCTTTTCCTGCATCAAAATAAGAAATAATAATTGCTTCACCAGCAAATTTTTTTCTGCCACAGTCATCTCATAATATTAAAACATGAAGGTACATCATGGTGTCAATGGTGTACACCCAGAATCATGGGGCTTCCCCCAAAAACCACCAAAAAGATAGCCAAAATCAATGCTACAAGTAGCTGCAAGTAAATAATCATACAATATGCAATAAGAGATAATTCTTCTCGATACATCATGATGCTTAAAAAAGGAAAAGAAGTACAATACAAAATGTGAAACTATACCTCCTCCATCATGTGCTTGAGATCTTGAGCTGAAAAGGCTCAACTAGAATCTTTCCCTCACCTCTAATGAGTAGGGAAGTGGTGGTGACCTCTTTTCTATCATCATCCGGGCTATGCATATCTCCATATGCTGAAATATGTCATGCTGGATGCCCTACCAAGTGAAATCCTCCATCAAATGGAAATATGCAACAAATTGATGGAAAGGAAGTCCTCATGTGCTGCAAGTAGCAATTTCTCCTTGAGACTAGAAGCTCTAGTCAAGAAGATTTTTCCATGTAAGTAGATGACCACATCCTCCACCATATACTCACAATTTCTATCCGGGTCAGCGAGAATCATGCATGCACCAAGATCCTTGGAGTACTCTACCAAGAGTTGGGATCTCCATTAAGGATCAATTCTCCTAAGAGACAACGCTGGTGATCTGGCATGTGAAGCTCTCATCATGCTACTACCTGCTACTTTGACGTCCCCCATGCCAAAGTTCTCCTCCAAACTCTTCACCTCTCCAAAGTCAAAGAGTGGTGAATCCAAAGACAAGATTTCTTCCACCAACTCCAGATCAGGTGGTCTCCCAGGTGGAATGCCTCCATGTAGTGAGACATCAATGTCAAGGGTAGATTGTACATATGATTGGGCAACCTTGCCCCTACCCTTACAGCGCAAATCAGTCTGCCTCTTCCTTTAATTAGCTTTTTGAAATAGAGAAGGGTGTGTGCCTCTCAGCAAGTGATGATGCTCTTCCTCCCTATCTCCTCCTTCCAGCTGCAACGCTGCACAATCATGTTGCTCAATGATTGTGCTTGGACCTCCATGTATGAGATCCTGGGGAACTTCTTGCAAGGATACAAGAATCCCTCTTATTGGAGCATGTGCTCCTCCTCCATCTGCATGAGGTACTGGATGTGCTCTAGATGTGACAACGTTGTTTTCCTCAACACCATCAATGTGTGTGGGCAACATCTCAACAATTGGATCCTCCTGTGAAAAGGAGATCCTTCATGACGTATTTCCTCTAGCAATGTGTAATGCAAGATGTTAGATTCACCCATGGTTTTCTGAAGTGGAGTTTCCTCCATCACATGCAAGGGTTTGGTACTGTCATGTTTTCCTTGCTCATGTGTCTTAGGAATTTTTTCACCAAACCTCCCCACCAATGTTTCAATGAATCTTGCATAAGAGGAAGTGTTTGAATTTTTTAAAGAACAAGATTCAAAAGTCCACCATGCATGGGCCTTACCTCTGAAATGCAGCATTTCAACTCTGATGGCCTCATCTTCAGAAATATGGTGCTATTGAAAGTAGGAGTCTAGCTCCCTCACCCAAGCTCTAGCTGAACATGTGGGTGAGCCTCCAAAAGTAGATAGAAGAAATCTATCTACATTCTACTGCCTTTTCTTCTCCACTTGAATATTTCAAAACTCTGGAAAATTAGTATGATCTCTAAACCTCTCATTTTGAGATTCATACTCCTACAATAAATCACTAAGAGTTCTCCTCTTAGGAATTCTTCCTCCTCTCATCCATCTCAAGATAGATCTAGGCATTTGACTGCATTGTGCATCATGGTGTGTAGCTGCATGCTCACACTCACCATGTGCAAATATAGATTCTACTCTAGATCGAACTTCCTTTGGAGATCCCATCTCCATTATCATCCTCTTTAGCTCTCCTTGAAATCTTTTCATAGATTCTGGAAGAAGCTTTGTAAGCTTGTCTTCCTTTCTCCCTTCACATATTGAAGCCTTTTGATTTATGTCCATTTCTCCTTCCCTTGAAGTATAATAGCCTAATATCCATAGGGTGAGCCAATATTGCATATTTTATACCACTGTAATATCCCAAAATAGGGAAAATAAGCAGTATTGGGCATATCTTAGGATATTTCAATTTTGGATTGCTCAGCAATGCATTCACAGAAAAACCCATTTCTAGAAATGTAGGCCATCAAAATTTAAACCATCATTTGGATCCATGAGATATCTCTATCTAGCAACTAATTCCAAGATGATATCAGAAAGAAATGAAACTAGGTGAGATAAACAGACCTCCCACACTAGTGTTGCTGAAAATGACTAAAAACCCTAGACACTGCTACTCAGAAATAATGCATAAAAGATACTGCGCAGTATTTTGAGGGTTTTAACTCAGAAAATAGGAGAACAAGTAGATATAATCATATATTATTCAATAATTCTTTAAGAACTGTGATCTAGTCTCCTTATACAAAATACAAGAGAACCCGGCAAGGGTTTCTTGTCAAACACTCTGCATACAAAATGTGATATTCATAAATTTAGTAAATAACCACTAAAACACTGAAGAATAAGAGTGTATAAGGCTTAAATATGTCTGATATGATGTAGATCCCTCAAGGGCTTCCTCCCATGAAAGGATGAACCTCTCAATCAGAAGAAAACCCTGCAACAGAGCCACTAGACCATGCACTGAAGCTGCCTCCAAAAATAACGCATTCCCTAGCTGGAGCAGTGCTGGGAATGTTATGGAAATGTGTTTTATACTACCAAAAATCTTAAATTAGCCCTAGACCTCTCCAAATAGGTCTCTCAAGTGAAGGTAACCTTCCTCCAAAGAGAAACTAGCTCAGACAGAGGGATTCCAATCCCTTCCACTGCTGCACCCTGCAACACTACATAATCACCTGCAGAAACTATGCTAATGAAGTAGGCTGAAGCTTGACCTGAAAACCTGATGTGGAAAATTAAGGTAAACACTCCCAAGAGGCTCCTCAAGGAAAGAGGTGGGATCCTCGCTCTGGAACACCCGATGGTAAACAACACAGCTACTCTACTAAATAGCAAGAGGAAGCAAAAGTCTGAGCAGACAAGAATAATAATCTAAAACATGAATAATATTGCTTCCATCCTCTTCCTTAAATGAATCATGAGTTTTCCTACCCTTGGCCCCACTCAATTAGGTCATCTCTATCCAAAGATTCATCTCCCTCCAAAAATGCATTATTCTTTATTTGATTCCTCCTCCTCCACAACTGCGTTGTTGACTTAGTCAAAGTGGACTGAATCAACATGATATTATCCCTGTTCACACATGGAGGTGTTTTATTAATCTGGAAAGAGTGTCCCCTTCCACACATGGAGTGTTTTTATTCCTCCTTAGGAGACTTATGGGCTTTTCTACACATTTATTCACTGGCTAGAGCTGTTGCTAACTCTAATGTTCCATTTAACTTTGAGGCTGAAATTTGGGAACATTACACTTAACCCCATCTCGATATTATTTTAGTGTTCTACACATAACCAATTTACAAGTCATATAAATTTAATTGAGCACAAGTTACCACTTATATATTTTTGGCATATCACGATGAATAATCAAATATACAAATCATACCTATTTTTCAATTTCATCCAATTTCTTTTGTCCATTTGATAATATGTTCCAAGATCCTTTGAAATTGTGTCTGAAAAGAGCTATATAAGTTAGTTGATACTAAAGATAGATAAAAAGTGAACTAAAGATAAATGTTGCTAAAAATAAGCCTAGATTTGTAATAAAAGATTAACATCCCTATATAATGACACATCAGATGTAAAAGAACCTTCTAATGGTGTATTTATGTTGGTGCAATCCACTATTTTTCTCTTATATTACTGCAAGGGCCACATTTATTCTAGAACTACTCAAGGTTATATTGTATCTATGATCAGTCCTTTCGTACCATGTTGACCACTTATTAGACTAACCTAACAATCTAGAGACAATCTAGCAAAGCCTGAAGTTGAATTTCTTTTGTTGCCACACAAGTGAATACATAGCTCCTTGAATGTGTGGCCTTGAGGGAAAAATATATAATAATTTGATTGAATTTGAACATTAAAAAGGCATTGTTGAATTGCGGTAATGGACCTGAGAGAGGAATTCACATTCACACTTAACCTTGGAAATTATGTGTTTAGTGTTTTGTGTTTCATATCAGGTTGAAAATTCTTGCAGATCCATAGTACTCACACATTACAGAAAGTTCATAATGCATTATAAATATTCAATAAAATGTCACTTCTCCTGGAAAGCCCCAGCTAACCTCCAAAAGACACCTTAACAACACAGGTACGAAAGAAATGAGGTGAATATTTTGATCCGAAACAGATTGAAGTACCCTCACTGCAACCACGCAGATCTGAAGAGATGAAACCACAACTCAAAGTTATGGCACCGAGAAAAGGTATGTCTGAGGCTCTAAGATAGATCCAAGAGTTTTGTTGTAGGTCTGAGTCACTATGCACCAGTTCGAAATGTTTGTTTTCCACAGATCAACTAAAGGTTCAACACTTTTCACACCCTTCCTTGCTGTAATAATTCTGTAGAGAAATCCAAGAGAAGGGGTTTCCGAAGTGTGAGGATGCCCTAGCTAGAGGTATATGCTACAACAAGTATTTGTCACTCGTGCTCTGCTGGAGGGTAGCGTGATAGTGGGCCAAGTGTGAACATGGATTGTGCATTTATGGTATGTTGGAGGACAGTGTGATAGTACCCATGTTGGGGCCCAGTGTGCACCACCTTCATGGACCTCGGTGGTTGTAAGAGGTCAAGGGTTTGATAAACTACGAGTAGTTTTGTGTAGCCCTAGACTTTTGTGTGGATAAGAACTTCTACAACAGATCATGGGCAGTCCTCCTAGCCCATGTTTATTATGGGAAATAGACATCTTGTAGTGATAGGTGGTAAGCCTTCATGCCCTATGTTGGCCTTCATCAGTGCAGCATAGGAAGACCATAGTGGATTGAAGTCCCTAAGTAACTGAGGAGTAGCAATGAAAATATCGAGCATTGTTCACCAACGGAGTTGTGAACAATTCAACAGGACTCTCGATGTGTTGTGCCCTTGATGTACTAAGGCACAACTAGTGAGTAGATTGGCATCCAAGCTTTAGTGGCTAGATGAACTTGGAGCATTGATAGAGTCAATATATGCAGATCAGGAACCAAAGTAATGAGCTGGTATAGGGTATGACCGAGAAGAGTTGAGAGAGTCAGAGAATGCGACATCGACATTGTGAGAGTATATTGTTGAGGGTAGATTGGTTTTCGATGGACTGGCACCAAGCCAAATTTTGTATCTTGTATCAATGTGTGTATGAGGGCCATTATCCCTGGTATGGGAGCCCTAGACTATTGTATTATTTTTTGATTAATATAATAAAGCTGGGTTAAAAATTGTAAGTTGTCTATATTTTGTAAATTGGTAGATTTACTGCGATTTATATTTTGTTGTGAAAAGTAGTATCATTTTGACTCTTGGTTTGGTAGCATGAAATATTTTAAGACTCTATCCTAGACCAAAGAGCATGGAAAGAAAACATAGTATCAGAATATCTGAGCTACTTTGTGGGCTAGTGAATCAGATTTTGCTAAATGAAGCAACTCAGAGTGAGTTGTTGGTGTCTAGATCAAGGAGCAGAAGGTTCAACTAAATACATGGAGATGTGGTATTGACTGGCGTGGAGGCGAGATTGGCTAGGAGTTCTACTGGAATGGTGGAGAGCCTAGTGAACAAAATTTTTTTGTACGGTAGATTGTTGATCATGGACTTTCGTTGATTTTTTATGTATGGTTAGGAAAACTTGAGGGTTTCTTTGGCTTTGACGAGATGAGGTTGATCGAGATGGATTCATGTGATGGACTAGATATTGGAAGAATAGAGTCTTCATCGGATCATGATGTTGAATATCCAAGATTGGATGGATTTGCATGAGTGGTATATTATCTAGAAGGATTAGTGCTTGCAAGGTTCAGCCAGTGGAGATCGTGTAGGCTCAGAGGGAGTTGTGAATTTTTTATTTATATGGTTGGGTTTGCAGAAGAAGAGTCTAGGTTTCCTTGATGTTAATAAGCCATGTGAAAACTTGTCAAGCCCATGTGGACACCCAAATGAAGCCCTTATATTGCGTATAAATAGGAGGTGAGGTTGGAGACTAAGATAAAGTCCAAGCGAAAAAATTTAGGAGTAAAACACCTTCTGATGTAAACCACAAGTTGAAGAAGAGAAGGCTGAAGGTTGAAATCACTGTTTTGAGGTCAAATTAAGAGATATAACAAGGTTGAGGAGTAGCTACATAAATATGTTAGTAAGAGGGTTGTTTTGGTACCAAAAGGGGTGGAATATTTGTTGTTTAAGAGAGTCCCAGGACCTGTAGTTATTACAGGGATAACACATGTCTGTATTAGGTTTTTTGGAGGGGTCATAAGGCCTAATTCCTACAACATAACTAAGGGACAATCAGTGTACAGGAGAAACTCTAGGGTGAAGGCAAGCCACATTGATAGAAGGGATTGTTGGCAAGTGTTGAGAGGACTGACATGGACTATGGCTAAGACCTAACCAGATTACAGAATACAACAGGGTACCAACACATGAGAAGGTATGTTTTTTCGTTAAATTTTTGGTCCTAGTTTGAAAAATTGGATCATTTTAGTACGCATTGGTTAGAATCCCTAACCAATGTAATGATTGATGATTGGATCAAATTCATATGAAACCTATGAGAGCCATGTGTTGGGGTTCTCTTGGGTGTTAAGAAACCCCAACTAGGAGAAGATATCACAATGAAGTAATTGGTGTCCTAGGACAAGAATCTTAGAGAATTCTCTTGGTATCCAAGTGAAGGGTTTCCTAAGTGTGAGGATGCCCTAGCCAGAGGTAGATGCTGCAAAAAGTATTGGTAAATAGTGGTCTACTGGAGGGAAACGTGAGAGTAGGCCAAGTGTGAACGTGGATTGTGCATTTATGGTCTGTTGGAGGAGTGTGTGATAGTACACTTTTTGGGGCCTGGTGTGGACCATATTCATGGACCTCGGTGGTTGCTAGAGGTCTAGGATCTGATCAACCAAGAGCAGTTTTGTGTAGCAAATAGACTTGTGTGTGGAGGACTTCTACAGTAAATGATGGGAAGTCCTCCTAGCCTGTGTTCATTTTGGGATATAGACATGTTGTGGTGATAAGTGGTAGCCCTTCGTGATAAGTGGTAGCCCTTCATGCCCTATGTTTGCCTTCATTAGTGCAGCATAGGAAGATGATAGTGGGTTGAACTCCCTAAGTAACTGAGGAGCAAGAATGAAAAGATTGAGAATTGTTCAAAAAAGGACTTGTGAACTATTCGACAGGAGTCTCGATGTGTTGTGCCCTTGATGGACTAAGGCACAACTAGTGAGAATATTGGCAGCTAATATTTAGTAGCTAGATGGACTTGGAGCATTGATAGAGTTAAGAGTTACAGATTAGGAGCCGAAGGACTAAGATGGTATAGGGGATGACCGAGAAGAGCTGAGAAAGAATGCGATAGTGACATGGTTAGAGTGTCTTGTTGAGGGAAGATTGTTTGTCGATGGAATGACACAAATGCTAGTTTTGTATCTTGTATCAATGGGTGTATGAGGGCCATTATACTTAGTATGAGAGCCCTAGACTGTTGTATTATATGTTGATTAGTATAACGAAGTTGGGTTAAAAATTGTAATAAGTTTTCTATAATTTGCGAATTGGTAGATATAATGATATTTATATTTTGCTCTAAAAAGTAGTATCATTATGATTCTTGGTTTGGTAGGGTGAAATATTTTAAGATTCTATCCTACACCCAAGATCGTGGAAAAACAAAATGGTATTAGAGAGTATCTGAGCTACTTTCAGGGATAGTGAATCAGAGTGTTCTCAGCGAAGCAACTTAGAGGGAGTTCTGGGTGTCTAGATGAAGGAGAAAAAGTTCAGCTAAATACATGGAGATGTGGTCTTGACTGGCTTGGAGGCAAGATTGGTTGGGATTTCTGGTGGATTGGTGGAGAGCCTAGTGAACAAAAATTTGTTGTAGGGCAGATTTTTTATCATGGAATTTTTTTTATTTGTCATGGATGTTTAGGAAAGCTTGAGGCTTTCTTTGGCATGGACGAGATGAGGTTGATCGAGATGGATTCATGTGATGGACAAGATATTTCCAGGCTAGAGTTTTCATCATATCGTGATGTTGCATATCCAAGATTGGAGGGATTTTCACAAGTGGTATTTGATATAGAATGATAAGTTCTTGCAAGACTGAGCCAGTGGAGATCGTGTAAGCTCGGAGGGAGTTGTGAATTTTTGAATTATATGGTTTGGTTTTCACAAGAAGATTCTAGGTGAGCTTGATATTAATAAGCCATGTGACAACTTTTCAAGCACCCAAATGAAGCCCTTATATTGTGTTCAAATAGAAGGTGAGGTTGGAGGTTAAGATAACATCCAAGCGAAAAAATTGAGTAAAACACCTTGTGATGTTAGCCACAGCTTGAAGAAGAGAAGGCTGAAGCCTGAAATGACTATTTTGAGGTCATATTAGGAGGTATAACAAGGTCAAGGAGTAGCTGCATAAATACGTTGGTAAGAGGGTTGTTTTGGTACCAAAAGGGGTGGCATATTTGTTTTTTAAGAGAGTCTCAAGCACTATAGTTATTATAGGGGTAATGCATGTCTGTATTAGGTTTGTTGAAGGGGTCGTAAGGACTAATTCCTGCAACATAACTAAGGGACAGTCGGTGTACGAGAGAAACTCTAGGGTGAAGGCAAGACACATTGATAGAAGGGATTGTTGGCAAGTGTTGAGAGGGATGACATGGATTGTGGCTAAGCCCCAACTATATTGCAGAATACAACAGGGTACCAACACATGAGAAGGTATGTTTTTGTGTTAAATTGTTGGTCCTAGTTTGGACAGTTGGATCATTTTAGTACAACCTACAGAACTGAAGAAGGGAGGGCTAATGTGTTGGTTAGAAGCCCTAACTAGTGTAATGATTGATGATTGGATCAAATTCATATGCAACATGTGGGAGCCATGTGTTGGGGTTCTCTGGGGTGTTAAGAAAACCCAACTAGGAGCAGATCTCACAATGAAGTAATGGGTGTCCTAGGACAAGAATATTAGAGAAGTCTCTTGGCAGCCAAGAGAAGGGTTTCCTAAGTGTGAGTATTCCCTAGCTAGAGGTAGATGATACAACAAGTATTGGTCACTTGTGGTCTACTAGAGGGAAACGTGAGAGTGGGCCAAGTGTGAATGTGGATTGTGCATTTATAGTATATTGGAGGATAGTGTGATAGTACCCATGTTGGGGCCCCATGTGCGTCATCTCATGGACCTTGATGGTTGCTAGAGGTCAAGGGTATGACCAACCAGGAGTAGTTTTGTGTAGCCCTAGACTCGTGTATGGGGAAGGAATTCTACAGCACATGATGGGAAGTCCTCCTAGATCATGTTCATTGTGGGATATAGATATCTTGTAGTGGTAGGTGGTAACCCTTCATGCCCTATGTTGGCATTCATTTCTGCAGCACAGGAAGACCATACTGGGTTGCAGTCCCTAAGTAACTAAGGAGCAACAATGAGAATATTGAGAATTGTTCACAAACGTAGTTGTGAACAATTTGACAGGAGTCTCGATGTGTTGTGCCCTTGATGGACTAAAGAACAACTAGTGAGCATATTGGCAGCCAAGCTTTAGTAGCTAGATGGACTTGGAGCACTGATAGAGTCAAGAGTTGCAGATCGAGAGCTAATGGACTGAGCTGGTACAAGGTATGGCCGAGAAGAGAGGAGAGAGAATGCGACAATGACATGGTTAGAGTATCTTGTTGAGGGAAGATTGGTTGTCGATGGACTGGCACCAAGCCCAGTTTTGTATTTTGTATCAATGGGTGTATGAGGGCCATTATTCCTGGTACGGGTGCCCTATACTGTTGTATTATATGTTGATTAATATAACGAAGTTGGGTTAAAAATTGTAAGAAGTTTTTATATTTTGTGCATTTGTAGATTTACTGTTATTTATATTTTTTTGTGCAAAGTAGTATCATTGTGATTCTTATTTTGGTAGTGTGAAATATTTTAAGCCTGTATCCTATACCCAAGATCGTGGAAAAACAACATGGTATCAGAGGGTATCTGAGCTACTTTGAGGGATAGTGAATCAGAGTGTGCTCAGCAAAGAAACTCAGAGGGATTTGTGGGTGTCTAGATCAAGGAGCAGAAGGTTCAACTAAATACATGGAGATGTGGTCTTGACTGGCTTGGAGTTGAGATTGGCTGGGAGCTCTAGTGGATTGGTGGAGAGCCTGGTGAAAAAAAGTTTGTTATAGGGCAGATTGTTGATCATGGACGTTCATTTATTTTTCATGGATGGTTAGAACTTAAGACAGCTCTAGGGTTTCTTTGGCATGGACGAGATGAGGTTGATTGAGATGGATTCATGTGATGGACTAGATATTGAAAGGCTAGAGTCTTCATCAGATCATGATGTTGCATATCTAAGATTGGAGGGATTTGCATGAGTGGTATTTTATAGTACCCAAATGAAGCCCTTATATTGTGTATAAATAGAAGGTGAGGCTGGAGGCTAAAATATAACATCGAAGGGAAAAAATTAGGAGTAAAAGACTTTTTGATGTAAGCCACAGCTTGAAGAAGAGAAGGTTGAATCCTGAAATGACTATTTTGAGGTCAAATTAGAAGATATAATAGGGTCGAGGAGTAGCTGTGTAAATTCATTGATAAGAGAGTTGTTTTGGTGCCAAAATGGGTGGCATATTTTTTGTTTAAAAGAGTCTCAGGCACTATAGTTATTACAAGGATAATGCGTGTCTATATTAGGCTTGCTGGAGGGGCCGTAAGGCCTAATTGCTACAAAAAAAGTAAGGGACAATCAGCGTATGGGAGCAGCTCTAAGGAGTGCCTGGTCTTGTTAATAACGAAAAAAAAAATGATTGATTTTATAAAACCTTGTCAACCCTACCGCTGCCTTCTTCTAGATAATTCGATATACAAGTTTAAATATTTTGAAATTTTAACAATAAAATAATAGATATCAGGAAAATACCTTTCAAACTTATCAATACACACTCTCCCTCTCTAACTTCTCGAAGGTTGCAATTTTATCTCCATATGCTTGCAACATACCACATTTTTTTCTGCTCTGAATTGCAAGGAAACCCCTAAATCAGGAGAAGAATATCTCAATTAACGTTGGAAAAAGAGCTAAACCAGATCCGATATAATAAAATCACGTTAAAAATATATTCGAATCGAGAGTGCAGACAAGAATAGAAGGTTATGGAATCTGCGCCGAAATCATAAATATTATTAGCACAAAAACATCACCGAACTCTATCCCGAACCTCAGAAGGGAGAATAGCCGCCCGAAAATAAATTTTAAGAAGCCGCCAAATTAGATTTTAATAGGTAGAAAAATCTTATAAAGCAATTGCTATAGTTGTTCTCATTTTCAGTAAGTTTTACTTTTATTTAAGCAAAAGGAGGTCATCTGGTATTTTTGAGAAAAGTAGGTCATTTCACATATAGGAACAAATTTTAATAGGTCCATTTAGAGTTTAGACTAGCTTCCAAATTAGATTCTAATAGGTAGTAAAAAATTATAAAGAAATTTCTATGGTGGCTTTGGTTTTCATTAAGTTTTATTTTTATTTCAGTAGAAGGAGGTCATCTAGTATTTTTGGTTTTCATTAATTTTTATTTTTATTTGAGTAAAAGGCGTTCATTTCAAATAGAATTTATATTTAATATTTAATGATGTTGAAGACCCATAAAGTAATAATGTTATTTTAATGTTAGTTTAATTAGAGCATTAATAAAAACTATATTAGGGAATATAGTTTTTACACGAGAGCTCGTGCGTGTTGCTTGACCTAGGTTAGTGTTTGAAATTCTTACTTGACCCTCCACCACCATGGCCCCCCAGAGTTTGATCTCGGTAGGGAACCACCCCCTGTGGCTCCTCAAAATGATGTGCAACATCCTAATGATGAATCTGCAATCGCTTTTGCCTCTTGGTCTCCTCAAAGGGACCTTTGCGATCAGGGCCAACTGTGACAAAATTTGTGAAAAAACTCAATGGAATACTAGAAACCACTCTGACTCCAACACTCTTACAGACTTTGATCCTGAACTGGATGTCCCGAATGTAATCACAGTCTGAGTTCAACTACCACATATTCCCTTGCATTGCCGGGGAGATGAATCTGTCAAAACCATTGGAAACGCAGTCAAAAAATACACAGATAGGAGTGAGCCAAAGGGCAACATGCAATATGTGCAAATATTAATAAAATCTACTAGAAATCAAACATGAAAGAAGGAATCTCTCTCAATTAGATCAACGATACCCTTAACAAGCCTCGAAACTGAATATTTTCTTGTACCAACAATATCTAAATTGATCATTCTTGGATTATACTCTCAGCTCTCCTCTTTCGTATGACTCTCCAATCGATGAGTTCCATGTCTTTATATAATATCCAAAGTTTCGCCCTCCTCAATTCACCTAAAATCCCCGATCACATTTGTGCCCAAAGATTCCTTCCCATCGACTCTGTCCACTCTGATTTTGTGCTTTTAAGCATATCAGTGCATTAAGCTCATCCATATTGGGCTCGATCCATCTCCCTCTTCATGTCATTCTTGACCGTTTTCAGGACTACACTCCCTGGAAAGCTCGAACACTCCTTTCTCTCTGCGCTATCTGCCCCTCCCTTTACACTCTCAACTCTCCATCCTTTGGCCCACTCATCTTACAACAAGTGTGCTCTATCTCGAGCTTCTACTTCGACCCTAGTTGTGCTCCATTCAATCACTAACTGTCCCTTCTTCTCCATCAACTTCATTTTGGCTTTGTTTTTTCTTCCTTCTCGCTCTCTCTACTAAGTTTTCCCTCTGCGCAACCCTGCAGATCTCTTTCCCAACCCTCCCTCACTTTCATCCTTTATTTTGTTGAATTTAGAGTTGTTCTCCTCAAGAGGTGCTATATCCTCCATTCTTCAACACAGCTTTGCAGTCTCCACATAGTCCTTCACCTAGTCATCAGAGTGCATCTGGAAGCACAGCCAAATCTCTTTGTCTCCAATGCACCAACGGCTCATCACTCTATCTCTCAGCATCAACAGATCGACCAAAAGTATCCTCGGAAACTAGAAATGGATATGAACCCAATAAAAAGAACCTCTAAAAATAAGAGATGCATCTTGAGAAAAGCCAACAAATACATGATAGAAAAAGTAAGAGAGACAATACAATAATTGAAGTTTCAGGAAAGATCAGAAAATTTGGTCTTGAATAGGAAACCTGAGGGACAAAAGAAACAAATAGTTTCTATCTCAACATGGTGAAGTGTAGATATTATACGCTAGGATTATAGATCTTAATAAACCATGCTTGTACCTTTGACTTCTACACATACATGCTACCCTTGTGTCCCCTTGCCCCATTCAATACACCATAAGATACCCCCCCCACCAACTTTTTAGTTATGTCATTCCACTTTTCCTAATGTTATGACCCCCCAAATTTTGTGTCAATGCCCCTACAAGCACACCCTTGGGCCCCCTTGGCTAAGGGAGTAAACATATTAGGGGTTATGGGCTATGATAAGGGAGCCCCTAATCCACTTATCACAACTAGAAATAGGTTTATGAACACCATCAATATCTTTTGTAGGTGTTGTGATGAAAGCAATAATGAATACAAAATTTGTGGTCAATAGGACTGGGAAAAAGTATGCCAGAAACATAGTAGGAAATTTTGGAGAAAAGGTTTTAGGTAATCGGGATTGCACTCCCACTCTTATCTCCTTAACCCTACTCTTCTTTAAACTCTTTAAACCCTCCCTATAATGGGAGCTTTCTCCTTTTCATTTACAACTCCTTATGTGAGAGAACACTACAAGCTCCATCTCAACATGATGAATTGTAGATATTGTGAGTAATTCAAATCGAGGCTTTGCAAATTAGCTAATTGTCTACATTTGGTATACATGATCATAATGGAAGTACCCACAAACACATATCCTTGTAACCAATACCTAGTTCTCTAAGAGTCAATTAATGTTTCTAATATGCTCAGTTAGAGATGAAGGATTCTCCTAGGAGGTCAATCTGCTAGTTTGGGGTGTTTTTTTATTGGTTAAGGGGTTAGTAGTTAAGGTGTTTAGGGGTGAAGTGTTAGGGGTTAAGGGTCACAGGTTAAGAGGATAAGGATTTATGGCTTCGAAGGTTCATGTATTATAGGTTAGGGGTTAATTTCATAAGATTTAATGAATCAAGGGGTTTATGGGTTATGATTTATGGGTGCAGGGGTTAAGAGAATATGGATTGGGGGTTAAGGGGATAGTGAATTTAGTGGTTATGAGTTAAGGGCTTATGTTTTGTGATAATTGGACTCCTAATCCCATTATCACCACCATTTGGGGTTCTTATATCAATTTCTCTCATTGCCTTCCCTCCAGGTCCCTTAGGCCCTATGAAATTAGGTCCTAAGCTCCCTTTTCATTCTCTAATGATAGGATTATAGATCTCAATAAACCATGCTTGCACCTTTGAATTCTAGACATACATGCTACCCTTGTGTCCCCTTTCCCCATTCAATACACCATAAGATACCCCCACCCCCCCCCCCACAAACTTTTTGGTTCTGTCATTCCACTTTTCCTAATGTTATGACCCCCCCAAATTTGGTCTCAATGCCGCTACAAATACACTGTTGGGCCCCCTAGGCTAAGGTATTAAACGTATTAGGGTTTATGGGATGTGATAAGGGAGCCCCTAATCCACTTATCACAACTAGAAATAGGTTTGTGAACACCATCAATATCTATTCTAGGTGTTGTGATGAAGGCAATAATGAATACAAAAGTTGTGGTCAATAGGACAGGGAAAAAGTATGCCAGAAACATAGTAGGAAATTTTGGAAACAAGGGTTCAGGTAACCAAGACTGCGCTCCTGCTCTTATCTGCTTAACCCTACTCCTCTTTAAACTCGTTAAACCCTCCCTGTAATGGGAGCTTGCTCCTTTTCATTTACAACTCCTTATGTGAGAGAACACTACAAGCTCCTTCTCGACATGATGAAGTTAAAAAATAATTTAATTTAATTATTTTTTAAAAAATAATTTATAATTTAATTTTTTCATAAAAATTAAAATATGAAAAATTCTTAAAATTTAATTTTTAATAAAAATTAAATTTAAATATCAAATAATTTATTATAATTAATAAATTATTATTTATTAATTATAAATAATTTATTATTATTATTATTATTGTGAGTAATTCAAATCGAGGCTTTGCAAATTATCCAGTTGTCTACATTTGGTATATAGGATAATAATGGCATTACCCACAAACACATATCCTCGTAACCAATACATAGTTCTCTAAGAATAAATTAATGTTTCTAATATGCTCAGTTAGAGATGAAGGATTCTCCTAGAAGGTCAATTTGTTGGTTTGGGGTGTTTTTTTTGGCCTTGGATACTTATTGGTTAAGGGCTTCAAAGGTCAAGCATTAAGGGCCAAAGGGATTTAGGGTCAGAGGATTTAGCGGTTAAGAACTCAATATTTAGGATATTTAGGTGGTAGTGGTTAAGGGGTTAGTAGTTAAGGTGTTTAGGGGTGAAGGGTTAGGGGTTAAGGGTCACAGGTTAAGAGGATAAGGATTTATGGCTTAGGAGGTTCATGGATTATAGGTTAGGGGTTAATGTCATAATATTTAATGAATCAATGGATTTATGGGTTATGATCTATGAGTGCAGGGGTTAAGGGAACATGGATTGGGGGTTAAGGGGATAGGGAATTTAGTGGTGTTTTAAGGGCTTATGTTTTGTGATAATTTTACTCCTAATCCCCTTATTATCACCACTATTTGGGGTTCCCCTATCAATTACTCTTTTTCCTTCCCTCTAGGTCCCCTAGGCCCTATGAAATTAGGTCCTAAGCCCCCTTCGCATTCTCTAATGCTAGGAGTATATCTCTTAGTAAACCATGCTTGCACCTCTAACTTCTTCATATACATGCTACCCTTGTGTCCCCTTGCCCTGTTCAATACACCATAAGATACCCCCCCCAGCAAAATTTTTGGTTATGTCATTCGAATTTCCTTAATGTTGTGACCCCCCAAATTTAGTCTCGATGCCCCTACAAGTACACCCTTGGGCCCGCTTGGCTAAGGGATTAAACATATTATGGTTTATGGGTTGCGATAACGGAGCCCCTAATCCACTTATCACAACTATAAATAGGCTTATGAACACCATCAATATCTATTATAGGTGTTGATATGAAAGGAATAATGAATACAAAAGTTGTGGTCAATAACACAAGGATCATCAAGATGTTGAACCATACAATGTAAAGATGGTTTTCAATGCTAGCTAGTGATCTAGTAACATAAAAGAGTACCTCATAAATTTGTGCTTTGGGACACCCCTAGGATTCAATAATTAATCTAAAGTGAGAGGATTTGTTGCTAAGGTGACAATGGAAACAAACTTTGGTTGACGCAAAATGACACTTTGTGATCCTTGCAAAACTAGGGTGTTATTTTCATCATCAACAAGAGGCACAATTGACAAGTGGCAACATCTCACATTTAAGGCACTTGGCAACATATACTTATGCATGTTTCTCCACCAAGGGTACCTTTCACATTTTTGAAGGCACAAATCACATATTTGGATGAATTTTGGATAACTTGTCATATTCCACTAGCTTCATGCATGAAGAGGAGCTCCCATCCTTTAAGAATATTTTGGGGGATTTCATGTCATAGTCAACGGTCTCATGCATAAAAGAATAATGTCATAGCTAGTTGGTTTACTTTTTCTTTCACACATTAAGAGACATGATTCATGTATTTTAAGGTGTGTTTTATTGTTGAGTTCATGTATTTGGAGGCATAATTGCACAAGTGGAAAAATCTCAAGAGTGTCGTAAGAGTAAAAAAGATTTAGAATTCCGACCATTTTATTAGGATTTAGATTTCGCCCTAATATTTTCCGGAGTTTCCTACCTTTTTTTTTTAAATAATCTGATTTAAATTGAGAATAAAACTCATTAATATTCAATGAAATTAGGATTTATATTTCCCACCAATATTTTTAGGATTTTATAATTTCCATTTTGTTTAAATTGAGAATATAACTCATTCCTATTCAATGAAATCACTATTTAGATTTCCCGCCATTTTTATTAGGATTTAGATTTCCCACCATTTTTATTAGAATTTAGATTTCCCACCAATATTTCGACCAATATTTTTAGGGTTTTTTACTATTTTTTTGAAGCACAATTTTATTTAAATTGAAAATACCTATTCAATAAAAAAAATTTGAAGATGCCTTTGAGTGTGGTTTAGATAGAGTTCGAGTCACTAAGAAGTAAGCTTGCCATGATTACAAGGAGAGGAAATGAAAAGAGGTAAATTTACTTTCTATAATAAAGAATTATTTTAAGTTTTTTTTTTGTGATTTTAGATCAATTTTAACGTTAAGGATAAATTTATATTTTGTAACCCTGAATTATTTGCAGTTAAGTTTTATGATTTGAAATAAATTTCTATATATATTTTAGAAAATCTAGATTTACAAAAATCAGAAATTGAAATAGCAAGTGTTTGGTTTAAAAAATTTAGAAATTGAAACCGCAAGTGTTTGGTTTTAGCAATGTCTCATTTTTTTCTATGTCTGAAACACGTGTGCATGATTTAATTGCCTGGGATGACACATACTATTCACTTGAACACTAAAATAAACCTTCAAGTGTCGTGAGAGGAATTTGTTCAAAAAATTGATTTTTTTTAGAAAAAGGATTTAAAAAATTCAGAAATCGAAGTGGTTGGTATTTGGTATTTAGCAATGTCCCGCTCCTTTATCTCTAAAATAGGTGTGAAATCAACATTTCTTGGTTGTCTATGTGCAATGCTAGTTTCTCTATCCATCAAAAAATTTTGTTTATGTTTACACAACCTAGCTAGTGGCATCCATCAACAATTCATTTTTATCTATGTTACCCTATGCAGATGCATTAAGGCTTTTTTCCATGAACAAATCTTGTTGTTTATGTCAATATGAGAATCCTAGCTAGCTGGAACCATCAACAATTTGTTTTTATGTGTGTTACCCTTTGTATATGCACGGAGATTTTTCTCCATAAACAAATCTAGTTGTTTATGTCAATATGAGAAACATTTCCGCAGCTTCTCACAGTGTAGCTAGCCGAATCCATCAACAATTCACCTTATGTCTGTGACGCTCAGGCAGATATGTTAATTTTTATTTCTTTGTTTTTTTCAAATGTAAATTCTACTGTCAGATGTACTTTTTATATCTGTTAATTTTTATTTGTTTTTTTTTTTTAAATGGACATTTTGCTGTAAATGGGAGCTTTTTTGGTTGGTTGGTAATGCAAGGGTGTTGAGTTTCTCTCCGCCCAGGTTTGAGTCCCTATTGTGACACGTTCACAGCCAAATTTATAATAGATCCATGGTTAAGATGGACCTGTGTTAATTTATATAGTTCTTCAAGTCACTAAATTATAAACAAAGGCCCAATAACATCAAGAATCTGGACTGCTTACGATAACCCATTGAATTTCATCTTTTTGTATATGGAAAACTTTTCCTTTTCCTTTTTCGACTAAAAGCCCAGTATGTTAGCATGTTGTTGTCTCTTCTACTATTGTTCAATTACCTATGTAGTTTTTTCTTCTACTGTTGTTCAACTACCTGTGCAGGTTTCTCTTATACTGTTGTTCAACTACCAATTCCATCTTTTTTTAGCTATGTCTAGCCCTCATTCCTAAACCATTTCACTTAGAATTAAAATTGCAATCCTTATTTAATGATGCTGGATGACATAATAGGTCTCTTTACAATAATGTATGCTACGAATTTTATGTAGAAGCCCAAAAGGTAGTCATATGAAGATGAATATAGACATATTCCAGAGAAACTGGGGTTTATTCCTAAAAGGTATGAGCCTCTATTGTTTAGTTCCCTTTTTGGAGTCCATATAATGATAAGCACACTGGCTTTGGGAGTTTGATGATGGGTAAAACCCACATTACCAGTTTCAGATTATTTCAACCTCAATATGTGTGTAAAATGCCTCCAAAATTTCTTACCCAATCAACTTCAAAATCTGGCAAACTCAACCTGTTCTTATGTCGGGAACTAGTAAATTAAACGAATAAATCTACAAGCTTTAATATCTCAAATCTCAGAGATTTCAGATACTAATTTCAAGGTTTATTATATGTATGTAATATCTCATACGACATAGTCAGATTCACTCTTCTTTCATGGGAGCCCTATTATCAACCAATGGTCAAGGTCATATTCATACACGTCCTTGGCATGAGCCTACCATACCATATAGACTCTCTCCGTTAACTAAAATGCTACTCCCCACCAGCATATACAATTTTATTTTGTGTGCGCACTGGAATATATCAATATATAGGTTGTAGCCTTCCTCTGCTATCAGAAGCGCTATGGAAAAAACCCAACAAACGTTGGAATTCACTTACAGCTAAAGACTCGACCTCGCTCTGGTTAATACCGTGGTTCAGGTCTGATTAAGAGGAGCTCTGTCATATTTAACTAGCCACAACATTGCCCATTCACTTTATAACACGGGACCTTATATGAGTTTCGGGTTTCACACATAAAATTATGTCAATGTAACCACACGTCGACCTTGTTAACCCAGCAGACTTTAGCAATGATCAATGCATATATATGCATGGCCCCTAGCGCTAATGGGCCTACCACATCCAACGGCGGACAGCACATGTCGCACTGCTTCATATGATCCGATGAATATCGTGTAGGATAAATGCACATGCTTTAATTCATGATGAGAGTGGGTTTTCAAAATTGCTCAGGGTCGCACATCAACCAGTTTATGGGATCACATTGATTTCCTAAATACATCTTACCACTTTCTAACTCGCACGATGAACCCGCTTCTACTGCTCATTTCTTGTTCCACTCTCATGGTTCCGTCTAACTCCTCAATACACAAAAATCTCCGTATGCATTTTAAATCTCGCCAATAGAAACAAGCCATGCCATCGATCATCCAATTAATAGAACAACGTTTATTTCTTCAAACAAACAAGGATTAAGCTTTAGATAGATTTTTCTATCCTTTAACAAACAGAGCGTGGTTATACTTTTTTCTTTTAACAGGGCCTTTATTCAACCTCATCGATGTGGCTCATTCAGAAAACAAACAACTAGACTTGTTCGCAAGGAAACTTCTCCAATAGACAGGCATTCAATCAACATCAATGTGCCGAAACAACGGAGGTCCCTGTGGTTTGGACAGAGTTCGAAACAGAGAATTACAGTGGATGGCTATATCGATTCTTGTACATGGTTTACCTTTCCTCTATTCATACACCCAGGCATGATTCAAATGCAACTAACCACTTCAATAAATTTACAGATAATGTGAATACGACTATAGGAAGACTCTTACTCTTACACATGCATGGTTTCTTGAGAGTCAAGGCGCATTCAAAAATTATGTACTCCACATTTCCATATGGTTGGTTATTGAAACAAAAACCCCTTCATGCAGGATTCCCAACCAAAGTATACACAGTCCCCTATCATGGACCTTAACATGGGGATCTTTCAAACTGATTATCACACATGAATATACAAGAAGATCCTGAAATAAATTATGAAATCCTACTCATAAATGGAGATTAAGGCATTTGCACACATGGACAGTTCAACGAGTGCACAAATAATGTTGAAACAACTCCCTTATTTATACAGTGAAGTTACTTACCAATTAATAGCCAGATCTTCGATCACTTGGTCTCCTACGTTACAGCACCACGAAGTCTATGCAGGTCTCTTTACAGGTCTCCTATGTAGCTAATTGTGGGTCCTCTATTATGCCTGTGAGGCTTATTTTTATACAAAACCTTGAATCGACTCCACTCCTCTAACGGCTAAAACTCTTCAAATCTCTAACTCTTAGACTAACCCTCTGACAGATAGAGACAAATTGTCTCTTCCTATGCCCACTAATCATCTGGGAAATTACATTTTTTGTTCTAATTAACTAAAATTACTCAATTATGAATATTTGCATGGGGAAAAAAAAATGAGACCCCCTTTGACATTTATTTATGGACAAAGGTTGTTGTGAGCCTAATGCCCCTGCATCAGACTCCCCAGGTTAAAATAGTTCATGAGCTCCTGATCATGGTTTTCATCTTTGTCTGCCTGGATCCCAAACTTTGTTCTGCAACTGGTCATCCATTGCAGTGTTCTTCTTTCACATTCCTCCTGGCTTCCATATCTTGGTCTGCATCTTTGCACTTGCTATGCCCTCATAGTCTGTGACTGTCTTCTTCTTGCTGCTGTTGATTTTCTGCTTCCTTTCTTTTGTCCTTTTCTGAGGAATCTTCTGCATCAATTTTCTTATAAATTCAATCTCTCCCTCTAATCTTTCCTCTGACTACTGGAAACTTACTTCTGTTTTTTGCATTCTGATTTCTTCAATTCTTACTGCTGCCCTATTCACCACCCAATCATCCATACCCTCTTTGCAACAATAAAATTCTTGCCCCTCTGCTAGCAACACTTCAGCTTGTTGCTTCAACATTTCACTCTCTTCTCTGGATGTTTTCTGCAAATGTCCTCGCCATCTCCTTTTTCCAAACAAATCTTCACTATGCTGCAGCTCAGTTTCAGCATCTTCTTCTTCTGTCTTGGCAATCTTCAACAATTTCCTTCCTTCTTCTTGAATGATTCTGCTAATCACCCCAAGTCTTTCGACCACTGAGATTCCATCTTTTATCAGAGTAAAACTCTGATTTTCCATTGATGTAGCAGCCCCAAAATTCTTCTCTACAACCTTCTCTCCAATATTCTCTTGGCTATTCGAACAATCCAATTCTTCTCTGCTACCAATAGCAACAATTTTCTGCACATGAGACATGACTGTCTCATCTTCTTTCAGCTGCTCATCTCCATTCTGCAACAATTCTTCTTCTTCTAAGACAACTCCAAGTGATGTATTGTCTTATATCATTCCTGTAAACATAGCTAATTCATCAGTTCCAAAACCCCAAGACCCAATGGTCCCAACTAATGATTCAATCATCAATTCTTTTATATCTTCATCCCATTGTGTCTTCACATTCTGCAGTCCCCAACTCTGAAATTGAGGTTTTCTCTCTTGTATTGAATCCTGCTGATTCATCACACTCTCTAGCAGATTAATTTATCCATTCCATGGTTTAAGGTCTTCCACAAAATTCTCCTTCTCTTTCAATTGACCACCCCATGCTGTTAACTTATCTCCATCATCAACATGATCTGCATTCATCAAAAAATTGTTAGAATCAAACTCACAAGGCCTTAGAGCCTTTCTCTGCTCTGCCAGTACCTCAATATGCTATCCTACAATCCTTTCTTTTTCCATCAGCACATCAGTATGCTGATTCCATTTCTTCAAACAATGCTCATCTACACCATCCTCTGCAAGGATTTTTTTCTGCTCTAGTTCATGAAAATGAACTCTCTCATATTCTATCATCTCTGTCCTTATCATCTGAACAACTTCCTTATGTGGTTCTATCCTCTGCTCTATAACACTTAATTCATTCCACAATCTTGACATATCCTCTTCACTATCTTCTGCTGTCACTATCTCTTCAACATTCATCAGAATAGAATCCTGATTTCTCATCTCTGTAAAAACTTTAGCTATCTATCCATCACTCCTTACATGGCCATTTAATAGAATAACATTGTCATTATCATGATAACTACAAACTCATTATCATCAAACACAACCGTCATGTCCTCCTTGAGGCAATCCCTTCTATAAAATAAGGAATTAATGAATTCCTGCACAATTTGTTCTTCACCTGAAAAATACTCATCATATCTGGCTTGGCAACAGTCAGCTTCATTTGTCACAGTTCCATCATGTGAACTACCTTCATCAACACTTGCACCCATACACAACTTGTTAGTTTTAAAAACATAAGATCTCATGGTCCCATTTGATGATTTGTTCATCAAATCTTCTTGTTGTTCCAAGTCTTCCATATGCTTCAGAAATTATTCAATAGTCTTCTCTTCTTCAATTTCTCCAAGATGGTGAGCGTCTAGCTTCTAGCCATCATCATAGGCCAAATATCCTCTACTTCCAACATGTGGGAAAGCAGAACCTTTCTCCAACTGTGCATTGACATCTTCAAAACATGTAGTTGGTCCATTTTCCTTGTCAGTGACAACATTAACAATTTTTTCTCTCTCACCTGTTGTTCATGTAAACATACAAAATATGTCAGATGTAAGGCTCTTGGACCCCTTGGTCCCATTCGAAGCTTCAGTATCCAAGTCCTTCTCAAAATACTCAATCACTCTGAGTATTTGCTTCTTCTTTTGAGCATTTATCATTTTCTCTTTCTTCCTTTGTTGCCTCTGCGACTTTATCTTCTTCTTCATGAGCCAACCAACTCTCTCATTTTCCTCTATCATCCTCTCCAGTTCAATAAGCTACTTACTAATCTCAACCATATCTTTCCAATATTCTTCATCAGTGAGTCTCTTCCTCATGCCATTTGCTTTGGCATCTTCCCTCACTCTTCTGCTGTGGCTTCTCTCTAAACCTCTGCAATCTCTGCAATATCCGCTATGGCTCTCAATAGCCATTTTATTCTATAGGAGTTCTTCACTCACAAGCTACACTAAGCCCTTGCTACAACAATCCCTCTTGCTGCAATTTACCTCGCCAATCCCTTCCTCCAGATTTGGCTTTTGGCAAGTACTGGTTCATTCTCTATGGAACCTTATGAACACTCTCTTCTACTCTCTAGGCTTCACTTGGCAACTTCTCTCAAGAACACCTCTTTTCTTCCTTCATCCAACCTCATTTGGTAATTTTCCAGGTTCTGCCACACTCTTTCTACACTTAGAATCCCTCGCTGGATTCTTCTATCACTGCATTCAAGCTTGTGAACCGCTTCTGCTGAGATCTCTCCTTAATTTCTTGCACCCTAAAATATACAAACAATAACTTCCAACTAGAGTTCAAATAAGGCTCATCATCTTATCTCTCAAGATTCCTGACTGATATTGCTTTTCCCTTCACCTGCACTACACTCTATCTGCTATAACCTTCAAGACTCCTTTTCTTCAACTCCATATTCTACACATCTGGGCTATCAAATTTCTCACTGTTCAATATATGTGCATTTCAAAATAAACTTTTAAAAGAGATAATTAAATTCTAACCTCAAGACCTCAGCTCTGATAACACTTGATGACGGGTAAAACCCACATTCCCAGTTTCAGATTATTTCAACCTCAATCTGTGTGTAAAATGCCTCCAAAATTTCTTACCCAATCAACTTCACAATCTCGCAAACTCAACCTGTTCTTATGTCGGGGACTGGAAAATTAAACGAATAAATCTGAGACCTTTAATATCTAAAATCTCAGATATTTGAGATATTAATTTCAAGGTTTATTATATGTATGTAATATCTCATACAACATAGTCAGATTCACTCTTCTTTTGTGGGAGCCCTATTCTCAACCAATGGTCAAGGTCATATTCATACACGTCCTTGACATGACCCTACCATACCGTATAGACTCTCTCCAGTAACTAAAATGCTACTCCCCACTAGCATATACAATTTTCTTTTGTATGCACACTGGAATATATCAATATATAGGTTTCAGCCTTCCTCTGCTATCAGAAGTGCTATGGAAACAACCCAACAAACGTTGGAATTCACTTACAGCTAAAGAATCGATCTCGCTCTGGTTAATACCGTGGTTCGGGTCTGATTAAGAGGAACTTTGTCATACTTAACTAGCCGCAACATTTCCCATTCACTTTATAACCTGGGACTTTATATCAGGTTTGGGCTTCACACATAAAATTATGTCAATGTAACCACACGTCAACCTTGTTAACCCCGCAGACTTTAGCAACGATAAATGCATATATATGCATGGCCCCCAGCGCTAATGGGGCTACTACATCCAACGATGGACAGCACACCTCGCACTGCTTCATATGATCCGACGAATATCGCATACGCTAAATGCACGGGCTTTAACTTGCAATGAGAGTGGGTTTTGAAAACTGCTCAGGGACACGCGTCACCTAGTTTATGGGATCGTGTTGATTTCCTAAATACTGCTTACCACTTTCGAACTCATGCGATGAACCCGCTTCTACTACTCATTTCTTGTTCCGCTCTCATGGTTCTGTCTAACTCCTTAATACACTGAAATCTCCGTATGCAATTTAAATCTCGCCAATAGAAACAAGCCACGCCATCGGTCATCCAATTAACAGAACAACATTTATTTATTCAAACAAACAAGGATTAAGCTTTAGATAGATTTCGTTGTCATTTAACAAACAAAGCGTGGTTATACTTTGTTCTTTTAACAGGGCCTTTATTCAACCTCGTCAATGCTGCTCATTCAGAAAAAAAACCACCAGACTTGTTCGCAAGGAAACTACTCCGACAGATAGGCATTCAATCACCGTCAATGTGTCGAAACAATGGAGGTCCCTATGGTTTGGATAGAGTTTGAAACAAAGAATTATAGTGGCTGGCTATATCGATTCTTGTACACGGTTTACCTTTCCTCTATTCATACACCAAGATGTGATTCAATTGTGACTAACCACTTCAATAAATTTACAGAGAATGTGAATACAACTACAGGCAGACTCTTACTCTTACACATGCATGGTTTCCTGAGACTCAATGCGCATTCACAGATTATGTACTCCACATTTCCATATGGTTGGTTATTGAAACACAAACCCCTTCATGCAAGATTCCCAACCAAAGTATGCACATTCCCCTGTCATGGAGCTTAACATGGGGATCTTTCAAACTGATTATCACACATGGATATACAAGCAGAATCTTAAAAAAATTACCAAATCCTACTCATACATGGACATTTAGGCATTTTCACACATGGACAGTTCAACGAGTGCACAAATAATGCTGGAACAACTCCCTTATTTATACAGTGAAGTTACTTACCAATTACTGGCTAAATCTTCGATCACTTGGCCTCTTACGTTACAGCACCATGCAGTCTATGCAGGTCTCTCTACAAGCCTCCTATGTAGCTAATTGCAGGTCCTCTATTATGCTTGTGAGGCTTATTTTTATACAAAAACCTGAATCGAATCCACTCCTCTAATGCTCAAAATTCTTCAAATCTCTATCTCTTAGACTAACCCTCTGACAGAAGGGGACGGACTTTCTCTTCCTATGCCCACTAATCGTCCGAGCAATTACATTTTTCTTTCTAATTAAATAAAATTACTCAATTATGAATATTTACATGGGGAAACAAAACATGAGACCCCCTTTTACATTTATTTATGGACAAAGGTTGTTGTGATCCTAATGCCCCTGCATCAGAGTTTTATTGACATGCACATGGCATCCATGGCTTCAATTTATCATTCAAGTGTTTCACTAAGCATGATTACCATTATATGCTTTTCTCCCTTTCATTTTTTATATTGGACTTCTGCAATGGCTCTTTCAGCCTAGTTTTTCACATAGAAATTGTTTTAAACTTTTTTTAGCCTAGTTGCTTTTAGCAGAGTTGTTCACATGGAAATAGTTTATTGTTTATCTTTAGGCAAAATAACTCCTCAATTATTGTTATATGTGAACCCAGTCACACCACCCTACAATTTCTTCCATGGAAATGGTAATGTCATTGTGGCTTTAGAATATAAAATTTTACAACTCATAATTCTCAATATTTGAGAACATAAATGAAAGGTAAATCTACATGTTCCAAACCTTTCTTACTTAGATTCATTAGTGTGATGCTGCATGGTTTTTGGCATTTGGAGTTAACATGTTGTGGAAATGTATCTAATTGTTTTGGTTAATGATTGTTTGACACCCACAAGATACAAACAATGATAGTTGTTATTATCTACATAACAAAGACCCTTGAAAATAATATCATTTTAATTGAACTCTTATGAAATGGCAAGGATTTGCTAATAAATTTTTTTTTTTTGTTATGCAGTCTATCTGCGGATATCCATACCGAGGTAAGAAATTATTTTTTCTTTTGGACGTCAATGTCTTTTTAACAATTATTCTGTTTTCTTTTCTACTTTAAAATTTTCTTTACTAACTTTGATTAAGTGTGGCAATCTATATGTGTAGGTATCGAATCGGAATGAAAGACATTGTAAGAGATCACTTTTAACAGTGAGTAAAACCACAAAGTCAAGCCACATTACAAAAAAAATGACAACATTCGATGTGGCATCATCAAAAAACACCCACAAAAGAGAGCACCAGGATCCACTTCCCCACTACAACATGAATCTAGTTTCTTTAGTGTCAACACCAATGATAATGCACATATTCTTGAGAAAAATGTGGATGAACCATTGGAAGGTATGATCATTTTTTAACTTTATATTTCTTGTATAAATACTTCAAGATTTTATGTTAACAGATTCATATTGTTATTGTCTTAAGAGGTGTGATTTGTTTTCGACAGAAAATTCTCAGCACGTACCATCACAACAACTTTATGGTTTGGAGAAAGAACCATCACAACTAGATCATGATATGGAGCAAGAACAACCAAAACAAGGGGATGGCTTGGAAGGGGAAGATGCAAGTACTTAAGCCCATAGTACAACAAATGTGAAAAGGAAGGGTAGGGGACCAACAAAATGCCTCTTTGGAAACACTACAGAGGTCTTTGCATTGCCTGAAATTAAATTTAATGAGAGGGGACAACCTGTTGGTCCATAATCAGAGAAATTATCCTCCCTTTTAGGTGTCCTCGTAAGATATATTGTAGGCGTCAAACACATGGAATGGAATCAAGTGCCTGAAGAACTTAAGAAAGACACATGGAGTGCAATCAATGTGAGTATCAACCAAATTATTCTTGGATTTTTTTCTAAATTTCATTGGTGTATGTGAACATGTGTATGATAAGTTTAATTTAAAATAAGACTTTGTATCTAATAATGTGTTTTTTATCTATTGTAGTGTACCTACCAAATAGATTTGTCATCAGAGCAATGGTGTTATAAAGCAATATCTCAGTTCTTGAGAACTTACAGATATAATTTGTATAAAAATTATTATTTGAAATACAAGACAGATGAGGAGAGGATGAAAAATGTTCCTATCGGAGTAAATGAAACCGATTGGATTGAATTTGTTAGAATACGATCTAACCCTAAATTCAAGGAAAAAATGGAAGAAAAATCTACTTGTTATCATTAAATGATATTTGAATTTGAATCCTTGCATATAATCAATTTCAATATAAGCATCCATTTTTTATTGAGTTGCATGAGAAGGAAAAATTCAATCAGGAAAATAGGGCATTAGAACAAGAGACCCAGAATCTGGCCGTAGAGGTTAATATAGGGTTGAACATTACCTTGTAAGTTGTAACCAAAACTATTTTTTTTCGCAATTACCAATTGAAAATATACTTATCTAGACCATTGTAATTTTTGTGATTAGAATCAAAATTGGAATCAAAATGATGCGCCTGTAACTAGGGTTGATGTGTGGATGAAATTTCATACAAAGAAGGATGGCACTCAAATGTCATCATTTAGTGAAGAGAGAATAGTAAGTTCCCAACCTATTCTTGTATCTATTTAATTTTTTTATTTTTTAAATATTAATGATGTTTCTTACATGTATTTTCTGAAATGTTGTCATTTCTAGAAACAAATTGAATCGATAAAAAATGATTCAGTGTCTCCTGCATATGCAACAAAGGAATATGCCATTGCAATAGTTTTGGGGCCAGAGAGGAGGGGTTGTGTACGTGGGGTTGGCTATGGGGTTACTCCAACTGATTTTTTTGGAAAAGAGCGTACTTACAAGAGGAAATTACATAATATAGAAGAAAAATATAAGGAACATGGAATATTGAAGGAAACTGTTGAAGAATTAATGCAATGGAAAGCTTCCACGGAGGTGGAAAAAGAAAATGGTCGAGTTAATCCAGAACCAACCAATAATGTAAGAATTACATGTAGGCTATTTAATTGTTGATGTATGCCATCTTTGGAGATTGAAATTTTAAAAGTACAATGCCAATATGATCATGATTGTATTGTTGTAGATGTGTAATTAATGAAATATTATTTTTGTAGCTTAATCGTTCATCTTCCGATTTCATGGTATCACATGCAAAGTATTTATTACTTAGCATAGTTCCTTAAGTCCTGGTCAGGCTTTGCTAAAACAAACTCCATTGACTTTAGGACAACCTATTCATTACCCAATTCGTGACTCAATAACACAGGTAAGTTTTATACTTGTTTATTTCTTGTTTAATATTATCTTTTTATTCTATGGAATCTTACAAGAATTTGTTTATTTGTAGGATCAACCACAATTACTACCTTAAAATACATGATTGAATGGGAAAAAAATGTTTACTTATAGATTTTAATGGTCAAGTGAAGGTTGTAAAGGGTTGCATAAAAAAAAATGAACCAAATATTTTCACGCCCAAAGGGGAAGAATTAGGATAAGGATATTATTTTGTGTGCCCACAATCAACCTTGGTTGATCCTGATTGTGAAATTAAGCTTAAACGTAGAAGTAATCGATGCGAGTATTTAGCAGATGCACTTAACACTTTTATATGTTGGAAAAGCAGTGACATTGAATTGATCAATGATTGAGAAAGAACAATGACTTGGTAAATTACGATCCCAACCATTTGAGGATGTTGGACACAAAATGTGATACCTTGTGATTAATATCATGGTTAAGATTTTGGATACATGATTACTATTATACTTCTTTAAGCTATATGCTTTTTACATCAAATGTACTGCAATATTCTTGATATTTTTTGGTTATTGTTTGTAACTTGCATGTATAAACCTTATCTTGTTGTATATATACTGTCTTATCATGCTTTCTAAATGTTGTGTAAGGGTTGCAAGCTTTGTGTTATTTTTTCTGATAGCCAGAAACCTTTTCAATTAAGGCTTAAACAACTGTGAAACCATTTAAATTATCCATATTGCACTTTCTAGTGGTAGATGTTTTCATTTGAGAACAACGGTAAGTTGCAAATTTCCATGAAAATGATTTAGTTCAGTGGTCTTCTCATATGCCATAGTTTCTTCTTTGTATTTTTTGTAATTTCATACCATTATTTAACTTCTGAAATCTATACTAAATGAGGAACATGAATAAGGATCTAGTATTTTCCTTGATTTCAGAGCGTCCTTGCATTCCACACACTATAGTGTCTATAAGGCTATAATATTTCATGTCCAACATTCAAGCAACAAAATTTTATCCATCTAGATGATTTGTCAAAAGAAAAACAAATCTCCATATAAGTATGATTTTTCTTTTGGCAATCACGACTTGCCAAATTTCAAGAATCCTCCACTTGGTTTCTTTGGTGTAAATCAAGAGAGTAATATGTACACTTTTCATCACAAACATAGTTACCCATACAAGAGTGATAAGAGGAATGGCCTTTCTCTTGAACATGACATCGCAAAGAACATATAGAGCAGTTACAACCACATACAGAGTCTCCCTGTTTTAGTTCTGCGAGAGCTAGAACCTTTCTCTTGGTTTATTTCAGTTCTGTTGATGCCAACTCTTAGCTTAATTACTTGACCTTAAAACTATAACAACTATTTTATCAAACAAAAAATTTGTCAAGGTCTTGTCAATATATAGTTCTAGAATCACATTTGAAAAATATGCCCCCCTTTTAGTCAAGGCTAGTGGTGGAATTACCTTAGTGATCCATTAGTTGATTGATATCCCTATTAATGTGATACATATTGAACATTTACAACCACATACAAAGTCTCCCTATTTTAGTTCTCTGAGGGCCAGAACTGCCCCTAGTTGCAATTTTTGAACATAAATTTTCCTAGATAATTCTGCAGTGTTGGAGCAAAGCCACAATTCAACGTAATCTCACTGTCTACCAGCCAATGCCCCACTAAAATGTCCTGAAATTAAAACTACCAAAAATCACCATTTTTACCTCCTCTTTGTGTCAATTATCATTTAAGACAATGTTATGCTTAGAATTATTCTAATAAGATCAACTATCATTTCATCTGTATTCAACCTAGTGTATTAATGTTATAACAAGTTATACATAACAGTCCTAGTTATATAGCTTAATCATGGTAGGTTAAGCCAAAGTTACGACATCACATTAATATCTAAGTGTTAACTCAACATCCTATGTGTAATTATATCAAGTCAATAGGACACGTTACTATCAATGTATAGCTAGTGCAATCTTAGGATATTCTTATACTAATGCTGCTACTAACTTGAGGTCAACATATCAATGCCCAAAACACTTGTGAAGTCTAAATGCCAAAGTTCTATCTTACGTTGTGGTCTATGTGTAATTTCAATGTCAATGGAGGTTGAATGTATCAATTTTAAGACCAATACATCGTGGAGATATGTCAATGTATCAAACTTCGTCAAATATGATATCTCAGTTAAGTATACTCAAATTTCAATGTCATATCAGTGTAGCGTAGATAGGTTCACTATCTATGTGTACTAATGTCCACAAATTTGATGCACAAATCAATATTTTAGGGTCATATAAGGTAAGTTTTATAGCACTATTTTTTGGTTCATAATTGCAATGAGAGGTTTGTCAACAATATGTACACAATATAATTCAAATTCAGTGATTGGGTTACTACCTTTGGCTCTTGAATTTATTCAACCTATGCACAATGAGATTGCAACGATAATTACTATCATATGTTGAAAAATGTAGGATCACTATGTTTTTTCACTGTAATGTGTATCATTTTTTCAATTCAGCGCATACATGAGGTATGTTGTCAAATGGAAAGGACTCTAACCATTGGCAAGGTAAATTCATATAGGGTTTTATTATGACAAGAACAACACCTAATCTTTATATGAAGCAAAGTCATTTCACAACACCAAGTTAGAGACTATTTCAAAATTATGTTCACACCTTTCTCTTGGTTTATTTTAGTTCTGTTGATGCCAACTCTTAGCTTAATTACTTGACCTTAAAACTATAAAAACTACGT
The DNA here is from genome assembly GCA_034641835.2 of Pinus albicaulis. Taxonomy (NCBI): domain Eukaryota; kingdom Viridiplantae; phylum Streptophyta; class Pinopsida; order Pinales; family Pinaceae; genus Pinus; species Pinus albicaulis. The sequence continues at coordinate 589,230,058 of CM076577.1, read as the reverse complement.
AATCAAACAAAACCTTTGTCAAGGTCTTGTCAATATATAGTTCTAGAATCATCTTTGAAAAATTGCCCCCCTTTTAATCTAGGCTAATGGTGGAATTACCTTAGTGATCCATTAGTTGATTGATATACGTATTAATGTGATACATATAGAATAGTTACAACCACATAGAGAGTCTCCCTGTTTCAGTTTTGTGAGGGCCAGAACTGCCTCTAGTTGCAATTTTTGCACACAAATTTTCCTAGATAATTCTGCAGTGCTAAAACAAAGCCACATTTCAACGTAATCTCACTGTCTACCAGCCAATGCCCCACTAAAATATCCTGAAATTATAACTACCGAAAATTACCATTTTTACCTCCTCTTTGCGTCAATTATCATTCAAGACAATGTTATCCTTAGAATTAGTGTAATAAGATCAACTATCATTTCATCTCTATTCAACCTAGTGTGTTAATGTTATAACAAGTTATACATAACAATCCTAGTTATATTGCTTAGTCATGATAGGTTAAGTCAAACTTACGACATCATATTAATAACTAATTGTTAACTGGCGATCCCATGTGTAATTGTATCAAGTCAATATGACACATTAATATCAATGTCTGGCTGCTGCAATCTTAGGATATTCTTATACTAATGTTGCAACTAACCTGAGGTCAACATATCTATGCCCAAAACACTTGTGAAGTATAAATTCCAATGGTCTATCTCACATTGTGGTCTATGTGTAATCTCAATCTCAATGGAGGTTGAATGTATAAATTTTAAGACCAATACATCGTGGCGATATGTCAATGTATCAAACTTCGTCAAATATGATATATCAGTTATGTATACTTAAATTTCAAGGTCATATCAGTGTAGGGTATATAGGCTCACTATCTATGTGTAATAATGTCCACAAATTTGATGCACAAATAAATATTTTACGGTCACATAAGGTAAGTGTTATTGCACTATGTTTTGGTTCATAATTGCAATGAGAGGTTTGTCAACAATATGTACAAAATATAATTCAAACTCAGTGATTGGGTTACTACCTTTGGTTCATGAATTTATTCAACCTCTGCTCAATGAGATTGCAGCAAGAATTAGTATCATATGTTGACAACTACAGGATCACGATGTTTTTTCACTTTAAAGCGTATCATTGTGTCAATTCAGCGCATACATGAGGTATGTTGTTAAATGGAAAACACTCTAACCATTGACAAAATTCATATAGGGTTTTATTATGACAAGAACAACACCTAATCTTTGTATGAAGAAAAGTCGTTTCACAAGACCAAGTTAGAGACTATTTCAAAATTATGTTCACACCTTACTCTTGGTTTATTTCTGTTCTGTTGATGCCAAATCTTAGTTTAATTACTTGACCTTAAAAATATAACAACTATGTAATAAAAAAAAACCTTTGTCAAGGTCTTGTCAATATATAGTTCTAGAATCACCTTTGAAAAATATGCCCCCCTTTTAGTCTAGGCTAATGGTGTAATTACCTTAGTGATCCATTAGTTGATTGATATTTGTATTAATGTGATACATATAGAATAGTTACAACCACATACAAAGTCTCCCTTTTTCAGTTCTGTTAGGGCCATAACTGCCTCTAGTTGCAATTTTTGTACACAATTTTTCTTAGATAATTCTATAGTGTTGCAGCAAAGCCATATTTCAACGTAATATCATTTTCTATGAGCCAATGCCCCACTAAAATGTCCTAAAATTAAAACTGACAAAAATTACCATTTCTACCTCCCCTTTCCCAATCACTTGTAGAGTATCTAAGATGAGAAAAAATTATCATAGGCGAGTGTCCTGCCAACCAATGGGGAGATAGTTTCATGGGAACATGAGGAATGCCATTTTTTCACATCCGATGCTACCCCAATGAAGGAAACTTGTAAATTTTAATTATTGCAACCAATGATTTAATTTTATAGCATTCATCTCACCTTGATAGGTCTTGGTGTCTACGCATCCATTTTAAATAGAGACTGGTGATATTTATTATTAGAACCTGCTCTCTCTCTCTCTCTCTCTCTCTCTCTCTCTCTCTCTCTCTCTCTCTCTCTCTCTCTCTCTCTCTCTCTCTTATTTATCCACAAACAACCATCATCCATATTATAGGAAATGAGCCCTCAAAGGATCTTTTTCTCTAGCATTGGTATTAATATTGCTATAGTCCCGGAGATGTTAAAGACTTGTGCCTCCATTGTTGCAATCTCTCTTATGAGTCATTCCTTTGACTATCATTGTAGTTTGTCATTTATAGGATTTGAGATTGTTTCCATGTCTATCTTGTGCCCATATTTGGATCTTGCAATATTCCACTGAATCCTTAATATACATTAGAATGTTTAATAGTTTGTGTATACCCATGAATATTTCAGGGGAGCAGAGGCTCAACAAGAATAACCATTGGAGTCATGTGATGATAAATCCTTTGAAGGGTGAATGCATCAATAGTAGTGGTTGCCAATAAGTATTACGTATACATTTGGCTTATCCCAATAAGAATATTGCTAGCACATTTAGTATTTACTCAAATTACAAGTCAACAAACCAATTACATACTTCCTGTTACTGTGTCTTTTTAATTCATGACATTTATAACACAGGAACGATTTACAATTGGGAAAAGGTTATTTTTCCTAGCTTTAACCTGGAAAATATTAGACTTTAAAATTCCCAAGGCCATCTGTGTTGGCTTCTACATTATTTTTTCCTTAGAAAATTATATTGAATTTGTTGGCTTTCCCTAAAAATGATATAATACTTGGCTCCAAGTATTGTTTTGGAGAATTTGAGTCACATTCTCTGTATTGAACTATCTTCATCATTGAGATCTAATTTGTCATGCTTTTCAGCCATTAGACACAGCCAGTTTATTTTCCTTAGCCAAAATTATGGTTGCAGGGTTGTCTATGAAGACACTTGCTACAAGACTAACTAGAAACAACAACTTAAGGTCATACATCACAAAAATGCAACCTATTGTTTCTTGATTGTTAATTCTAACATGTGAATTGTGATACACAAGTCTGCTCTCAAAGATAATATAAAGATGAGATAATTTCCAAAAACCACACATATACAACTGTGTGAATACAAAGGGAGTGTGAATTGAGATTACTAAGTACTACTCCAATAAAATAAAATAAAATATCAATTAAGTAAAAAGCAGAAATAAACTAAACTATACTAGAAATGAGTTTGGTATTATAGTAGAATGAAATGGAAGAGATGAGTTGTGATACGGAAATATGAAAATACTATTGAAAACAAGAGAATACCCTCGAAGAATTAAGAAATCCTAACAATAGGACTGAACTTTAGTATCTGCCTATCAAAATTTCAGATCTTTACGAGCATAAATTGAAGGATGTAAATTCAAGAGTGAAAACATAGAATGTACACTGCATTAAAACAAAAAATATATTATCCACACTCTACACAAATCTGCAATATGAGAATTCGGGATAAAAAGAGCATGCTCCAACAAAAATTGCATAGAAGTCTTTATTACTCAAATAGAAGAATGTCACAACAATTTGTCATCTCACAAAAGCTCCTACTACAACCTACAAGCTAACAGTACTCACTCTTATTATCTATTTCCACAAATTTCTAACTAGTGTGCCCATCCTTTTCATATATAAGTTAAGAGAAGGTGCTATTAGAAAACAGGCTAATGATAGCGTTAGTGGTGCATCTCCCTTCAGCATGAGAAACTCCCTCATAAATATGCCTTGTATGCAAGGCTTTTCTTTTAGAGTAGTGAATTATCATAGTAGATATAACTCCTCTCCTAAAGGTGCCTCATTCCATAAGTGTGCACTTAGGAATGCACCTAAGATGATGGTGTTAATCTCCTCAACTAGTGTGCTATACTTGGTGGGTGTGACCCAACAACTAATTCGTCTATCCTCGAAGGTGTCTTTTTAAGCCTCTAGCTATATTTAAGAATCTTTCTAATTGGTGTACCACAATCTAGCTATGCAATCTTGGTGTTGCTCAACTTCTCAAGGTTGAAGTGAGACCAACTCGGACCAACTAGGTAATCTAACACTCTTGATAATTATTTTTTTCCAATAACCCAAGATTCTCCCCCAGCTTGTCAAACTTCCCCTTTGTTAGGAGCTTTTCCAAACTTTTAACCATATGCAACTTTGTCAGAATGTGGTCCAACACTACCAACTCCCTAATGAAGATGGAATCTTAGGAAATTGTATTGAATATCAATGTGTTTGAAATGGTCATGACACATTGGATTTTCATAGAGATTGATGTAACTTTGATTCTCACGAGAGACAATATTGGGTTTCAATAACTGATTGGTTGACTCTACAATCAAGTTGCAAATCTAGATAGCTTCATAATAAGTATATGAAACTTCCATATACTTTGCTTCAGTGGAACTGAATGCAATTGTTGCTTGCTTCGTGTTGATTTGATAAAAATGATTTATAAAATGATAATAATGATTTTTAAAATGAGCCTTATGATGGTCTACTTATACACATTTATTGTTCAGAAGGTGAAGGGGTATGTTTATAACATCACTGCCCTTGAAATCTTTGTCTTGAAAGCACAGTAATTAGAATTTTCTTTAGTTAAGCAAATTTTTGTGGTGGAATGAAGTTTATCAGATATCTATTTATACTTTGTAGAGGTTTGACTTTGTTTGTCCTTTGAGTGTTGGTGAGGTTTCTTTATATATTTTGCATCATAGTCTAAAATATTTTGACCTGATTGTTTAACATCAAAGCTTTATGCTTATTGTCAATATATTTGAAATACCTGCATGATCAAGAAACTGTTATGGTTAATTAAATTACTAATTAGGTACTACAGAAATAGGATGATGCTGAGAGGGCTTGCCTGGGTGACTCTGGGAGCAACCTGGAGGTGGTCAGACAAAGCTCTTCTAAGTTACAAATCTGAAGAGAAAAAATTGGTGATGTATATGTGGTTGCTCAACCTAGGTTGTATGGAAAATATTGGCAAAGAGTGTTTACCTTTCCATGTCTTCACGAAAGTAGGTTGTCTGGTCACAAAATAAGATCACTACATGTAGGTGATGGTTCTGTATTAAGTTCTTAGCCTTATCTTCATAATGGCTAACATAGAGGATCAGGTTTGAATACAAGATATAATTTAATGAATTTGGAGATTTGGAGTTAAAGAAAAAAAATTGGTGATGTTTGAATGGGTGGTAATTTATAGGGTTTTCAATTTTTATAATTTTCTTTGTTATGCTTTCTACCATGCTACCTAGTTGCTTTCCTGTTGCCCTAGAATTTTAACTTTTTCGATGTCTATCTGTCTATTGTTTCTTTCCCCATTTGAAATGTCATCCTTATTTGGTAGGTGTTTTCTTCAATATAGTGTGAATATTTTTCCATCACACAGCTTCTGTGGAGTTTTGCTACGCAAATAACTTGTAAGGCCCATTCATCAAGGTATTTGATGAAATGAAATGATTATCGATGATCACCAACTAATGGTACCTACAAATATTTACTCTAACAATTCTACAGTTTTCTTGTGCTAACAATTATATAACATTTTAACCTCATGAACTAGTCTCCTTTGTTCTCTTAGCTGATTCTATAAGAACTTATTGCAGTTGTCAAAGCTTTTACTCTCTAGTCACATTGAGCTATTTTAGTTATTTGTGGACATTTATTTATTTTCATTTCATTTCTTCAAATTTTCTAACTATTATGCATTACCTTTGGCCAATTCCTTCTTTCTTACCTATGCTTTTTCTGCATAAGCATTCCAACCATCCAAAGCAGTAAGGGCAACAGGAGCCACTCAATCCATCCAAAGCCCAGCAGGGGTAGCATAGCGGCAACAAGATCCATGTAGGGCTGACACAGGCCCAGTCAGGGCAGCGCAGGGCCAGTGTAAGTCGTTCTGGCGTGACGTAGGCCCTTACTGAGCAGTGTAGAGGCGAAAATAGGCTAGTCAGGCTGACGTAGAGGGATTCAGAGCAGCGTATTACTGCCATTTTTATTTCTCTATCGGGTGAACCAGTTTTGGTGCCCAAGACTTTTGTACTTAGATTCTACATAATAATGAAAACCCTCCAGAGCTAGCTACATTGGTTTTCCCACATTGGGTTTTTTCTTGGGATAGTTTCCAATAAATTCATGTGTCACTTTTTCTATGAGCATGTTATTCAATATTTGATCTATATGTGTAGGTTTCTTGTTGTATTTACTGTTTAATTCGCTAATTTATTGAATATTTCAGAAATTAACTTGTAACTTAATTCAAGTAGGAGAAGTAAATCAAGATACTTCATTAGGGTTTATTAGATTAAGAAATTTTCACATTCCCTAGGTCTAGCCCCATTAGGTCACCTAGGGAAGAATCTCGCTAGAGGAAAACTTATATCTCCTAGAGGCAGCTGTGTTGTTCGGTGCCCTCACTCTCCTTAGAACTTGGGCCAAATCTAACGGTGGAATATTCAGATACTTCAAGCCCTAGCTCTAGGATCAAGTTTTTCGTAGGTGTTCCCAAAGATAGAACCTAGTAGGATCAATTTGACCTATCGAAGTAAAAACTCTTACATGATCCGTCCCCCTCGCCTTGTCCAGGATAGGAACATCATTGGTTGCTAAATTCCATCCTTGAACCTGGGTTGGGTCCACTTGGCCCCATGTGGTCCCATTTGGTGTCAAAGGCCTTTCATGAAGGACCATTTGGGAATCCAAGTTCCCAAGGGATTTTAGGGATTGAGAACTTCCTTCATAAGTATTTTTATTCTCCCTCAACCCTTGAATCCCCCTACTCTCTCCATAGAAGATAAATTCCCTTGGTTAAAAAGAAAGCAAGTCCCACCCTTTATTTTATCTTAGGGAAACGGGTTTCGAGGGTCACTTCCCACCTATTCATTGAACTATACTCTACAAGTGACTTCCTAAACTACCGGGACTCCACCTTTCTGTGAAATTCCATGAAGGGTAAGGAGCCTTAGCTGTGGTGACAATGGGCTAAGCCTCCATCGTTTCCCTTGTCCTAGAAATTGCCCTATTAGGAACCCCTTTTAGGTCCACTACTAGTTTGAGTGGTAACAAGTTGTTAAAAATTCCATTTGTGAACAACTCTTTGGTATGCCCACCTTTTCCATACTACAGCTCCAATATGAGAAGTCTGGGGCTATGGAGGCTGCCCTTATTCTCTCTGAATCAATCCTCTAAAATACAGTGAACTAGGACTAGTTTCTTGGCCCACTTGACTGTTACTTTAGTCCTTCAAATTCTACACATTCTTAGGCCCTATACACCTACCCTTCTACCAATTTTGGTGTCCTTCACCAAAACAAGGGTCAGGGCTCTTCTTTGACAGTAACCTAACAACCCTCCAATAGTACTTGGACTACCATCAATCTGCCCAACCACAATCAATTCTTTTTAGTGATGTAGGGCCCACAATATTATCTTCATCTAGGGCTCTGCAAATATGCCACCTAACAATGGTTTGAGTCCTCCCAAGATCATTGTTCTTGTGTATCTACAATTTGATCTATTTTTTTTTCCAATCTATGAAAAAATATGAACTACTCATCTTATCAGACTTCTAACAATCTATAGATGACTGAACTAGCGTCAGAAATAAGCCACTAACAGTCCATTTACTAATTTTTTATAGGTTGCTTCAGGTCTTTGTCTAAAACTCTATGGAAAGTCCACCAAAATCAACTCCTCTACGTGTCAATCCATTCTTCATATGGCACATGTCTTCTACATGCTCAATCTTCTGCTTAGGTTCCACCCTCCTTTCGATCTGTTTTCTCCACACATACTGAATCTGCAAACCATATTCCATATAGGTGGTCTTTATTACAGAAATAAGCCTCTCTCAAAGGGTCACAACCTATCTTCTTCTACGTAAATTTTTAACAGTATTAAGCACATACCTTATGAACTAAACATGCTAGGAAACTGTCCTAACTAGGGAATTATACTTATCTACTTCTAATTGTTGTAGAACAAAACCTATCCACACATAGAAAAAGCATGACTCTTGCCTCCATAAGAGACTCAACCTAGCTCATATGGATCCATATATTCTGGGCATTTCTTTGATTTAATCTTGACATGAACTTCAGATCTCAATGTCGACCCTAAAACTAGGGTTAAGTTAGTCAATATTATGCCTGCATCAACTTCTGTTATGGCTCTAAATTACAGTGCAAGCCCTCCTCCATTTATGTTGGTATTTATCATAGACCTTACAGCCTACTAAACACCACAAGGCAAGATGGTATCAACCCTCTCTTCTATTTTATGTAGAAAATCTAACCAACGGGACTCAATCTGATCTTGTAATGTACTAAAACAAGATACCGAATCCTTCCTACAATTTGTGGAAACAAAACACGATCACATGATCACATATAAGTACGAGAAACAAGTTATAAATTGCATAACACAGGATGTATCTGAGGAAGCAACTGCTCAAAACCCTCTAGCTCTATTTTGTATTAAGTCAAGGAATCATGGAATAATACAATGCTTAATCTCTCTTGAGATTCTCTAGAACTCTGCCAATTCTCTCCTACTGATCTAGGAAAAATCGGTCTAATACTTAGCCAATTCTCAACCTTCATTTAGCCTACCTTGCTCACACAATTGCTATAGAATTATCTCCATATTAATTAGGAAAATCAACCTTCCTTGATTGTGCAATCCATCATGGCATCCCAATGACTTTATAATTGCACATGGGAAATTTTTTATAAATACAATTGATAGTTATGTTCCTCTGAAATATGTTACAATAAGGATGAAGGGTCTTTTTATTATTTAAAAATAAGATAAACCCTAAACAACCAAAACCCTAACCTCAGGAGATGTAACACCAAGAGTTTACGGGCCTCGTTGGGGTTAGTTGGGAAGCCAACTTCCTGGGGCTGAACTTGGTCATATGATCTTCGTTTGACGCGCATGATAGCTTGGTAGAAAGATCTTTCCAAAGACTACAACTAATAATGCAATTTATATGAAATCGCTAAACCTTTCATGCCCAAAAAACATCGTTTGGGGCCTCAAAATGGCTCCAAAAGTTCAGGACCTGAAAAACTGACAAAAATATTAAATTGTGTTATAATTAAGGAAACTGAAAAATTGAAAGAGACAATGGTGAGGGCCCAAGTGGAATAGGCGGGTGGCCACCAATATCCACCTCGATCACCTTGAATCAAATTTCTTGAGCTAACTCAATCATCATGACTTAGTTAAATGACACAAGTTATTATGAGATGAAATTGCAATTTATTTTCCAATTTATTTAAGGGAAAAATAAATTAGACACTTCACATTCCTCACTCCTGGTACATCAAAATTCCTCACCAGTGTGGGTGCATTTTTTTTGTCCTTTATAGTTTCCAATTTCACTGTTTCTTGTTGCAAATTTCAACACTCCCTTTCAACAAGAAAGGAATTCAATCTATCCCCATCCGGTACCTTTGTAATGTTATGCATGCTACACTTCTCTAGTGTTTTTTGCACCTGCAAATCTTGAAACTGAATAACCTCTAAACAACTAAATCTGTATAATGCATCTGTCATTAGAGTCTTCTGGCTGGTGCTAGCTACTGCAACTATTTAGTATTGGATTCTCTGCATTGTTGCTGACATATGCATTTGTGCCCTTTGAATTGTTGCTAACTTTGATTTTTGCTCTAGTATTTGACATCTGTCACTCTAATTTCTGTCTTGCTGACATTTGACTACATCAATCTAACTGATCCTTCCTACTACTATTATATTGTGGGCTCCTCGTAGCCAGGTTCCGTCCATGATACATGCCATCTCAATGGACCTTGCCCAAATTTCTTATCTTGGGATTATGTCAACACATCACCCCACCTTACACCTCGAGGTATGGCTTCTCCCTCTTCCCATCTGGCTCAAAATTCCCCCCTCATGGAGGTCTCTGCTTGAGTGGACACTCCCACTCGGTCTCCTCTCTGCCTCTCTAATTTTGGCAGCTACTCCACAACCTTCTGAGACTGCTTCTCATGAGGATGCATGTTGAGAGGTAATTTATGCTCCCTCTAAAACACCAAGTCTCTAACTTCTGCCTTTCTCCTGAAAGCTTTGCATGCATCTAGTACCTCAAGTACATATAGGTTCTTGACACACACACAATGTAATTGTCCCTACGTTACAAAAAATTTCTAAAAAAGAGTTGATTTTAAATCGATGATATCTCCCTCATCCGAGCTCCAATTTGACCGATTTTTCTTTTCCATTTGGGTATATTTTCGCAAGGAATCGCAATATTCTATTTATTTTTAAAAATTTTACACCAAAATATTTATATATTCTCTGCAAACTCATCGCCCAAAAAATTCCTGCTATGATACCATGTAGACAATGTAACCAACGAGATTCAATCTGATCTTGTAATCTACTAAAAGAAGATATTGAATCCTTCCTACAATTTGCGGAAACAAGGCATGATCGCACAATCACATATAAGTAAGAGAAATAAATTATCAGTCACACAACAACATGATGTATTTGGGGAAATAAATTTCTCAAAACACCTCTATCTCTATTATCTATTAATTCAAGGAATCATGAAACAATACACTAACTCTCAATCTCTCATGAGATTCTCCAACACTGTGTCAATTGTCTCCCGTTGATATAGGAAAACTTGGTCTAGTACTTTGACAATTCTCATCCTTCCTTCAGCCTTCCTTGCTCATGCAATTCCTAGGGAATTAAATCCTTATTAATTGGGAAAATTAGTCTTCCTTGATCGCGCAATCCATCATGGCATACCAATGACTATATAATTGCACATAGGAAATTTTCTCTGAATACAACTGATATTTATGTTCCCTTTAACCTCTGTCTCAACTAGGTATTCCTCGAAACTGACATGCTTGCAACTATTAATAGCGAATTATCAGTTATATGATTGATCACTTATTGTTAATTAAATATAATTCAATTCATTGGACCTCTCACTAGCTCATCACTGAGTCAGAACTAGTTAAACTGATTTTAACTCATTTAATTGAGTTAATTACACTTGCATCCCACTAATGCATCAACTTCAACTACACCCCAAAAATATTAGAATCCCTCTAGATGCCTCATCTTAGACCCTCAAGTACTTGAATTTCTTGCACTAACTCAGTCATCATGACTTAATTAACTCACACAAGTTGTTATGAGATGAAATTACAATTTATTGTCCAAATTATTTAAGGGAAAAATAAATTAGACGCCCCACATTCCTCACTCCTGGTGCATCAAAATTCCTCACCAGTGTGGGTGCATTTTTTTTTGTCCTTTCTGGTTTCCAATCTCACCATTTTTTGTCGCAAATTGCAACATTTCAAAAATTTATGCGGCCTTCACACAAAGACACCATTGAAATCACATGCCCAGATTCTCATGAGAAGCCTCTCTTAAGCTCGATTTTCCATAAGAGAAAAAACAATATGCCATCCTACTTCCGAGCGCAAACCGACCATTAAGGTATGCAACATTATTTTGAACCCTCACATGATTATATTTCTCTTATAGGATGATCATGACCTCCCTTTAAGAACCCTTACTCGGCCCTCGTACTCGACCTACTTTAATATTGAATCTCTCTTTACCCCCTTGATATGACAGATAGTGGGAATACATGTAAAACCTGCTAAGATGTGCCAAGTGTTAAGGCATGCCAAGATGTGCAAGGGTGTGTCAATGCGTGTCAGGGACTCTCAAGACAACAAAAGCAATAAAAGAGTTAAACTAAAAGGAAATGAACACATAAGAGGGTTAATAAGTGACAAATTTACATTTTCCAAGAGGGGGATGCTAGGCACACCAACACTAGGCAACAATAGGTGCCAAGTGCAAAGTCTTAGTGCATTTTATGTGCCAAGTATTCCTTTGTTGCTTCCCATCTAGTTTCCAATAATTGATCATCACAAATAAATTTAATATTAAAATATTTCAAATCATACCAAGGCATATCAATGTATTCCATACATGATAATACTTTCCAAGCGCCGACACGTGCCAAGTGCCAATATGTGTCAGGGACTAGTGTTATGCATATTATGAAGTGGAAGGGAATGTTGAAGAGTGCTAAGGTGTGCTAGAGAGTGATAATGCATGTTGATGAGTCTTAAGGATTACTAGGAAAAAAAATTAAGGAGCACTAAGTAAAAATTCATGGAAGTTAATGAATATGATGAACGTGTGCTAGAGACTAGCTATGTTAATGAGTGTTAGCTGTCATGCCAAGGAAGGAGTGACAAGGTATGCTAAGCATTGGTAAGGCATGCTAGGGAATATGAAGGCATGTCAAGAATTCCCAAAGTGTTCTTGGGAGTTCCAGGGTGTGCTAATTATATCATGTGCCAATTAATAGTGCCAAGATGTGCCAATACATGCTAGGTGCTAAGGATGTGGAGCAGGGAGCTAGGGTATGTCAATATGTGTCAAGGAAACAAAAGGAAGAACCAATAAGGGGGTTAATAATTCAGGACTTTATATTTTTGAAAAGGGGCATGCTAGCCACACTAATAATAGGTCCCAATACATGCCAAGTGGCATTGTGTGCCAAGTGCTAATGCATTTCGATGCATTCAACCAAGGTGTTCCAGGGAATGCTAGGGACTATATGCAGCATGCCAACACATGCTAGGAGAGTTCCATGTTGTGCTAGCGCATGCCACCATGTGCTTGGGCATTGGTGTCATCATAAGCTGTTCTAGGTACAAAGATGTTCCAAGACATGTGGGGTGCTAAGAAATGTTAGTGTGCGCCAAAGCATTAATTTAAGGTGTGCCCAGATTGTTGAGGATTGTTAGGTCTTTCTCATTAATAGAATTGTCGAATATTGACTATATATTAAATAATATATTTCCTACACAGAATAATGGAACTTTATCTAAAGGGAATTTTCTATATAATAAACTTAATATATATGAATCATGTGTTGACTCATAGCAAATCTCTATTCGACTAGTCATTACTTGAGCAAAATGATACACACTAGTTACTTCTTAAAAAATTTACTGACCCTGACCACTTTGGCCTTGGACATATTATAAAAAATACTCCACAATAATGGTATTAAATCGTTATATTTTGAAAAAAAAATATTAACAGGCACATAGTGTTATCAAAAACTCATTGGAATGATCAATAATGACGAATATTTTTTGACCGTCACCAAAAGTAACAAAAAAATCATTGGTCAGGGTCATTAAAGGTTCATCACTAGAAGTGTGACCAAAGAGAGAAGTAGTGATGGGCCCTCATTGAAAATGTCTTTGGTGATGGACCATAAAGGAACATCACTATATACACTTACAGTGACAGTTTCTTAAGGACTGTCACCATATGTGACATTGGTGACGAACCTTAAAAGTCTATCACAAGCGTGACCCTCACCAATGTGTTTTTTTTCTTATAGTGCTCTTTCTCCAAATGCGTAATCTCTAGTAGTAATTGATGTTTGTAAAATAATATACAAAAGAGTTTGATAAATTGAGTATAAGATCTGGTCATATGGAAGAAGATGAAGAAAATTTAGCAAGGTATATTATTGACTTAAGATTTTCAATAGAAGATGAATTAAATAATGTGAATGTTTATGTTCTTCACACCCTTGGTTGAAGGGATTTTGATATATCCTTTGACTGTAAAAGTACAACTATTCTTATGATGTGGCTGAAGAAGCTATTATTTTTCTAAGGAATGGAAAATCCAGGGGTGATATTCTTGACCTTTCAAATAGAACATTTGCATCTCCAGATTCATTGGCATAACAAAAATGACTTGTTTTTCAAATTATTTTAAGCCATTTTGTTGAATATGAGATTCGTGAAGCTCTTCTTATGATTGTTCAGGGCACTGCAGGCACTAGAAAGTCTTTCCTTATCAATTTTATTTTTGAATCTCTTTCTAATTTGTCCAGTAATATAATATGTCCTTTCTTGTTCTTGCCCCAACAGGAATAACTGCCTTTAATATACAAGAAAAAAAAATCCACTCGGCTCTAAAAATTCCAATTTAAGATATGAAACCACTACAAGGGTAGTCATTAACAGTATTCCAAGAAGAAATGAGGCATATTCGATATATATTGATTGATATAATGAGCTTTCTAGGATCAAGATTATTCATGCAAATCGATGCTCGATTACGAGAAGCATTTCCTGAGATAAAGAATTTTCCTTTTGGTGGAATATCCTTCATCCTTGTGGGTGACCTTGGCCAGCTACCTCCTGTGAGAGATAAGCCCTTTTATGCAGGTAATACAACAGAGAAATTCTTGTGGAAAAAATTCAACATTGTTGTCACTATTGACACAATATTTCACCAACAAGGGAATAATGAGAAACAATATTGTTTTTAGAGAGTCCTCAATAACATAAGAAATGCAAAACTTGTTCTTGAAGATTGGGATTTTCTTATGTCGCGCGCTGATATGAGGTTGCATCCTATAGAAATGGATTTATTTAATGCAGCAATTCACATGTTTCCCACTTACAATTTGGTGTCCTTTGATAACATGAATATGTTAAAATCATTAAATTCTCTAACTGCACGATGTATTGTTGAGAATTCAAGGCGTTCATAAATCAATGGTGTTGATGATGATCAATTGGACCACGAAGTTTTGTTGTGCCCTGGTCAACATGCTACATTGACATGTAATTTGTGGGTCGAAGTTGGTTTGGTGAATGGTGCACTTGGTTATGTGAATTATATATTTTATATGCCTACCTCTAAGCCACCTCAGTTTCCAAAGTTGACAACTGTTGTTTTTGATAAGTATGTTGGTGTTCCATTTGATGCAGGAAATACAAACATTGTACCTATCACACTAGTCATAAGAGGAAATGAAAAACAAATTCCTTTAAAGATGGCATGGGCTCTTACAATACAAAAATCGTAGGGATTGACTTTAGAATGAGCATCAATTGATATGAGGAATAAAGAGCAAGGAGGCCTAACCTTAAAAGCCATATCAAGTGTGAAATCAATAGATGGTTTGCACATTGCACCTCCTCTCTCTTTCCAGCATTATTCCAAGATGAAAGACAGTGCATATGTCACAATTAGGAAGAAAGAAGAGGAGCGATTGAAGTCCATATTGCTATGAGATGAAAATATTAATAATTTTAGCTATCTATACAATGTTTTTGAATATATTTTATCATCCTCTTTGTTTACTTTTAATATAATAATGATTTTCATATATTACTGATATGAATACATTCATCATATTCACAGTAATATTTCAAATTTTTTTTTACATTATATTTCATGTTGTTCAATTTACTTATGCTTTTTTAAGTGGTTATGGTTTTTTTCTTCACAATCAACTATTCAATGATAAACAACCAGCTATATGAGCTAATCACTAAAATTCAAGATTGAATTCCATATCACTATGACATGCAACTAATAATATTGTGACATATAATGTTTTCTTCTTTTTCTTTTATTGTCCTCTTTATTTAAATTTAGTATTATAATTCTTTTCATATATTAATTAAATGAATACATTCATCATATTGATAGTAATATCTAAGAAAGTTGTTACATCATTTTTCATGTTCTTCAAGTCACTTCTTTTTTCAAGTCATTAATTTTCTTATGTTTATAATTTACCATTCAGACATATACAACGCGTTATATGAACCAATCCTTAAAAATAAATAATGAACTCCATATCCCTATGACATGCAACTAATAATATTGTGACCTATTTATAGAATGTTTTTTGAATTTCTTTTATTGTCCTCTTTATTTACTTTTAATATAATATTTATTTTCATATATTAATGAGATAAATACATTCATCATCTTCATATTAATATTTGAGAAACTTTTTTACACCATTTTTCATTCATCATATTCATAGTAATATTTTAGAAAGTTGTTTACATCGTTTTTCATGTTCTTCAATTTACTTCTTGTTTTTAAGTGGCTATTGTTATTTTCTTTTTACAATGAATCATTCACACATAAGAAACGACTTATATGACACAACCATTAAAAATCAATTTAAAATTTTTTCATTTTGATATTAATATTGTGGATTCATATTATATCATGAATTACAAAATTATGGGCTAAATGATATTAATATTATTATTTAGAATGATATCCAACAACAATGAAAATTTTCTCCACCAAACCAAAAACTACCTATATTAATATTGCTAATTATTATGTATATTAATTAATTATAATGATATATATATATATTAATATTAAACAGATATTGTGTCTATACATTAATATGAATATCAACATTAAACAAGGATGTAAATATTTTGATTGAAGATTGGGTTTAATAAATTTATGTTTTTTTGGTTCAATGACAACATATTTATATTTGATAATAATATTTAACTAAAATTAATATATACATTAATATTAATTTAAATACAAATATATAATTAGTAACATTATTTATATTTTATTTTAAAGATAAATTTAATGCAATTGTGAATTCTTGTCGACTATTGTAATAAGGGTCATATCACTCATTTCATCTGTACAATATTTATTGTTAATGAGGTTTATATTTGTAGAAATTTTTATATCATTTGGTTCATGTAGTGTTAGGTTATTTTATAGCATGAATTTTTTAAAATAAAGCTTTTTAACAATAATAAAAATTGGATGTTATCTTATATGTGTGTGTGTGTGTGTGTGTGTGTGTGTGTGTCTATGTGTGCATAGATTTTTGTGTTTGTATTAATTTTGATTTTTTCATTTTTTCCTTTCAAATGCAGATATGGATAATAATGATGGCATTTATTATAATCAAGTGGTGGAAAATATTTATAGAGTGATAAGTTCTCTTTCGTATCTTCGGAACAAGTTCGATAGAAAACACGACTTCCATCCTGCATTTATTGATGATCATCTTCGTGTGCTATATGAAATGAAAACGAATGTAAAATACTTGTTTCATGTGAACATGAGGGAGGTTGGGAGGAAAAATAAGAAGGGAATTGTTGGAAAGAGTTAAGTAACGTGATCATTATCTAGTTGATTTTAGTTGGTGTTCCTGTTTTTGTCGGTCTGGTTGTGTTTTGGAAGAGGCTATTTGATAAACGAATTTTGATTTAGTGTTTCAAGTCCATTTTTGTAGTGGAAATTTTTGGTGTAAAGACAAGAAAAAATATATGTCACTTTCCATGTTCTTTCTTTGGTTGCAATGATGGTGAAATTGAATATCCCTTTAATGTTAATATTATTGTTTATCCCTTAGGTTCACCAATTCCTTTGGTTTATAATATTATACCCTTGTGTTTATTACTTATTTTGGTTTATAATATTATTAATCCCTTAGGTTTATTAATCTCTTGAGTTTAAAATATTTGTTTTTATGATTTATTAATTTCTTAGGTTTTTGAGTTTAAAATATTAATTCTTCGGGTTTATTAATCTCTTCTATTTTTAATATTATTCCCTTGGCCTTATTGATCCCTTAAGTTTTCAATATTTATCCCTTAGGTTCACCATTTCCTTTGGTTTATAATATTAAACCCTTCAGTTTATCAATAATTTTCGTTTATAATATTAATAATCCCTTTCGTTTATTAATCTCTTGAGCTTACATTATTAATTGTTAGGGTTTATTAATTTCTTAGGTTTCTGAGTTTAAAATATTAATTCTTAGGGATTATTAACCCCTTGAGATTTCTAATTCTTTGGGTTGGTAATATTAGGCATTAAATATTAGTGGTACACTTTGATATCAATGCATGGTCCAATGTCACATTATGAAAAACATTATCTCAATATCAGAATCAGGCATAGGTGACCATTCTTAATCATCGTTAGTTGTAGTCGATCGAGGTATTCCATGGTTGAATGTCAAATTATGACAAATATTCTCTCAATATTAAAATCAAACATGGCCAACCATGGTCATTTTTCGTCCAATGTTGCATTGTGACAACAATTGCCTCAATTATTAAATCAAGCATTAATTTTTAGGCTTTATTAATATCTTGTATTTTTAACATTGATCCCTTCATCTTATCGATCCCTTAGTTTTTAAATATTTATCCCTTGGGTTCACCAATTCCTTCAGTGACTCCAATTTAAAACCTTGGGTTTATTACTTCTTTCGGTTTATAATATTCATAATCGCTTGGGTTTTAAAATACCTTGAGTTAAAAATATTAATTCTGAAGGTTTATTCATTTATTAGGGTTTAGTAATTCTTAGGTTTTACTAATTTGTTAATCTCTTGTGTTTTTAATATTGACCCATTGGCCTTATAGATCCCTTAGGTCTTTAATATTTATCCCTTGGGCTCACCAATTATTTTTGTTTGTAATATTAAACCCTTGCGTTTATTATTATTTTTTTTTTATATATTAATAACCCTTTGCTTTTATTAATCTCTTCAACTTAAGATATTAATTCTTAGGGTTTATTAATCCCTTGAATTTAAAATATTAATTCTTAGGGTTTATTACTTTCTTGGTTTATAATATTAATATTTCTCCCTTGGGTTCACTAATTCCTTTGGTTTCTAATACTAAACGTATGGGTTTATCACTTTTTTTATTTTATAATATTAATAATCTCTTGGGTTTACTAGTCTCTTGAATTTAAAATATTAATTATTAGGGTTTATTAATTTCTTAGGATTTTGAGTTTAAAATCTTTATTCTTAGGGTTTATTAATCTCTTGTGTTTTTAATATTGACCCCTTGGCCTTATTGGTCCCTTAGGTTTTTAATATTTATCCCTTGTTCTCCAGGGAAAATTTCAAGGATGGAATATTATTTTGAAGTTTAAAAAATTGGCGAATCTCACTAGTCCCTAATATGCAAACTATAAAAATTTTATTGATGTATTTGTAAAATTATTCAAATTTATAATGATATTATATATATTGTGTATATAATGTTGAAGATTTTGAAGGTAAAATAATTTTATGTTGTAATATTTGGGCAAACCATTTCTATAAAAAAATGGAAATTGGCGAATCTTTTTTTTGGAAAAACTATGGAAAATTAGCCCACCTGCGAGTATTAGCCCCTAAAATTTTCCATGTTGGGCTCACTGATTCCTTTGGTTTATAATATTTAACAATTGGGTTTATTAGTTCTTTTGGTTTATAATATTAATAATCCCTTGGGTTTATCAATATTTTGACTCTAAAATATTGATTATTATGGTTTATTAATTTCCTAGGTTTTTCAGTGTAAAATATTAATTCTTAGGGTTTATTAATTTCTTGTATTTTGAATATTATTCCCTTTGGCTTATTGATCCCTTAGGTTTTTAATATTTATCACTTGGGTTGACCAATTCCTTTGGTTTATAATATTACACCCTTGGGTTTATCACTTCTTTTGGTTTATAATATTAATAATCTCTTGGGTTTATTAATCTCTTGGATTTAAAATATTAATTATTAGGGTTTATTAGTTTCTTAGGTTTAGAGTTTAAAATATTTATTCTTAGGGTTTATTAATATATTGTGTTTTTAATATTGACCCCTTGGCCTTATTGATCCCAGGTTTTTAATATTTATCCCTTGGGTTCACTAATTCCTTTGATTTATAATATTCAACCATTGCGTCTATTAGCTATTTTGGTTTATAATATTAATAATCCCTTGGTTTTGTTAATATTTTGAGTTTAAAATATTGATTCTTATGGTTTATTAATTTCCTAGGTTTCTTAGGTAAAATACTAATTCTTAGGGTTTATTAATTTCCTAGGTTTCTTAGTGTAAAATACTAATTCTTAGGGTTTATTAATCTTTTGTATTTTGGATGTTATTCCCTTAGCCTTATTGATCCCTTAGGTTTTTAATATTTATCCTTGGGTTCACCAATTCCTTTGGTTTATAATATTAAACCCTTGGGTTTATTACTTCTTTTGGTTTATAATATTAATAATCCCTTGGGTTTTTTTTTTTGAATAATGCTAATTCTATTTATATAACATACTGGTACAAAATTGCCTCAGCTTTAGCTGTGTGAGCCTGAACGCTGGGCTTGATAGCCATGCTTTATAGAAAATCTGAACTGCTCTGAGTGGGAAACCAGTTCTTTAGGAAAAATTTTAGCCGCCCTTAGAAGGGAAACCAGCCCATTTTCCATGCAATCTAACATAGCAGAAATAAACATACTAAAGTAGCATTCAAATTTTTAAGCTGAAGAGGAATATAGAAAAACAAAAATTTTCCGAAGATGATTGAGAAACAGTACCGAAGTAGGCCGAGGGTCGCAAGTTTCGCTGACCATGAGCTGAGGATGGCGGCTCCTCCACAATTCTGCACCAGTACTCATCCCTTTTTTCTTCATTGTCTTCATTTTGTGCGCTATCCTTGTTGATGACGTCCACCTGCATGTGTTCCTTTCCTTGGTCGGACTGCACGATTCTTGCGGGCACCTCTGAGTTCAAAGCTTCTTTCTTAACATGGGCGGGATGAGGGCAGGGCACAGGGGAGTGAATATGGCTAACTGACTCTTCTCTGAGGGTCACAGTGACAAAATCAGTGATAACGAGCCTGTTAAGAGAGCATTCAAAGCAGAATTCTGCTCTCTCAAAGGACTGGCGAAGGGGAAGACTAGCAGATGCACGGGAGGCAGGGGAGACGATAGGCCTGGGAGGGTCCACAGAGGGAGGTGGTGGGGGCTGGGAAAAATGCACATTCCCAACTTGGCGAGCATGACCCCTCAGACTGCGAGTTTCCAGGTAATGACCCCACGCGACATCCTTAGAGGAGGAATCAGAGTCAGAACTGGTAGAAGGCCAAGAGTAGGTTGCTCGACGACTGCTTGCACCACGATGGCATCACATCTTGTGACGGAGCTATGGCATGGACACAAAGGTGAGCTGGTAGTGCCTGAGACAAGGAGAGCAGGCAGAAATCTAAGGCGACCAATAGGAATTGGCTGTCTTAGCACGAAAATGAGAATTCGAACAGCAAAAAGAACTTTGGGTGAACTGGTGGTCTAACAGCGTCTCCAGACATCCAAGAAGCATGTATTGGTGCCCTGTTTAAGTGCGAGCACTTGCCTCAGCACATATAGGAGGGTAGGCTCCACAAAAAGCAGGTGGAGAGCTGCAATCGGTATAGGAGCAAGCTGAGCTACCAAAAAAAAATGCCATCACAAACCAGATGAGCAGAGTGGGGTGGTGAAAAAGCTGGGCAAGTGAAGTTAATGCCATGCAAGCTGGCGGAATTAATTTCATGTTAATGGAGCCATAGGGGGCCATATGACCACCGCACACGAGATCCATTGTGAGTCACCAAGGGACTGACGTCCCATCAACCATAGCGATCATCCGCATCCGGAATTGTGCGATATTTGTGCATTAGCATGGTGCAATTCTGCAAAATGTCTCTTTCATGGATAATGTTAAGGGGGCCATGATTGAGAGTGTTGATACTGTCTGCTCCCAGATTGGCCAAGAGATCTGCAACTTTGTTACCTTCCTGCTTGATGTGAGTAAATGAGACTGCTTGGTTGTTTTTCAGCCAGTTGCCTATCCGATCAATTCTGGTAGCCAAATGCTAGCTAGTGGCCACCTTAGCTGTGTTGGTACCCCAGAGGAGTTGATTGACCATATTTATGAGAATCCGAGAATCCCCTTCAATTATGGTGGGGGAAAAATTATAATGTTGAATTAAACAAAATCCTTGCCAAAGCCCTTCCGTCTCGGCCGAATTATTAGTGTCGCATCCTATTGAGCCATAATTAATAGCTAGGGTGTCCCCCTTGGAGTCCCTAAAGATGCCTCCGAACCCTGCTTGTCCTTGATTGCCTCTTGAAGCTCCGTCAAAATTCAATTTTACCATCCCTGTTGGTGGAGGAGACTGATGTTGAGGAATTTCAGGAGTATTCCTGCTGTTGGAGGTGGGAGTAGGCGTGATTTTAAGTTTCCAGCTCTCCCATATGGTGATTTCCTTTGGCTATTTGGGAAGGGCTTCTTCTTGCCAGGAATGGAGAGCAAGGGATTCCTGGAGATTATTGCTAAAGATGCTCCAAATGGTTTCCAAAGGAGTGGTTTGGCTTTTGAAAATTCTCTTATTTCTCTCCTTCCAAAGAGACCATAAGAGTATACCAGGGATGAGTTGCCAAAGGGTATTAAGAAGGGCACTACTATAAGGATGCCTGGGACAGTTGCGAATGATATTAGTTATGTCCCCAACTGGATTACTTCTTTGGCAGTGGAAACTGATTTCCTCCCAGAGGGTGTTGGCCAAAGAAAAGGAAATCATAAGGTGTTGAATTCTTACAATTGGGACATTAGGAGGGCCTGATGAAACCCCTTTTAATCAAGTTGTCCAAAGTAAGTATTCTTCTGTGACTAAGTAACCAAAGGAAAGTAGAGACCTTTTGCCAAATACCTGGAGCCCAAATTAGTTTCCAAAGTGGGTCACGAGGGAGAGGCACCGGATGCATTAGTGTATAGGCCTCCTTCGTTGAGAACATGCCTCTTGTCATGTATCCCCATCTAAGAATGTTTGGATCCTCCAAGCATCTGATTTTCCTGCATTGGAGCTCTTCGCTGAGGGCTTTCCAAGTAGCTTCCTGAGCTTGTGGAGCTATATGAGGTAGGTCCTTCCATTTCCTGAACTCATTGCAACTTGTGGGTAGCCAGAACTGACTAACCTTATCTTCCACAGAATCGGTATTATTACCGACATTGATTTGAGTGAGAGTGTCGGCTAGCTTTGGGTTTTGCTGCCAAGAGTCCACCCAAAATCTAGTCGTGTTTCCATTACGAACTTCCCAGAAGCTGTGTTGCTATATAAGCACACAGTGTTGTTTGGATGCATTCCAGATAAGCGATCTTGTGTTCTCATGGGATAGCCTTATCAGATCTTCAGGGGGTCTGTTGTTGTCATATTTGGCTGTCCATAATTTGGCCCATGACGTGTGTGGGCTCGAAAGCCATTTCCACCATATGCGAGCTCCCATGACTTCATTTCTGCGTATTGGGTTTCTGAGTCCAAGTCCCCCTGCTTATTTTGGAGTGCAAACCGTGTTCCAGTTGACCAGAGCCCATTTTCGATTTTGGCTTGAGGACCCCCAAAGGAACTTACTTTGCGAGGTTTTTATCTATTTGAGGACCCATTTTGGAGTAGCTAGAACTGAGAAGAGATAAAGGGGCATGGATTGCAGCACTACTTTGATGAGAGTGAGCCTACTTGCCAGATTGAAAGCCCTAAAGGTCCAAGAGGATAGTCAGGTTTCCAATTTTTCTAGGAGAAGGTTCCAGGAAGAGTGCTTGATGGCAGAGTCAATGAGGGGTGCACCTAGGTACTTAGCAGGGAGTGACGCGATTGAGAACCCCAGGATACGGGTGATGTTTGCTTGGGTTTGGGGAGGAGTATTGAAAAATAAAATCTGGGATTTGGACTCATTGATGGACATACCAGAGGCTTTAGAGAAAAGGTTCAGTATAGCCTTAAAGGAACGAGCTTCTTGGATAGATGGGTGGCCATAGAGCATGTTATCATCCACGAATTTTTGGTGTCTTGTAGTTGGGGAATCATGAAGGGAGATGCCTTGCAATTGCTGGGTGTGGATGGCATTGTGAATCAACCGACTGAGGCCTTCAGCCATGAGAACAAAGATGAGGGGGAAGAGAGGGTCCCCTTGCCTAATACCTCTTGAAGGGGAGAATGGAGGTGAGGGAACCCCATTGACCAGGATGGAATAAAAGGTGGAAGTTATGAGACTCATTATCCATCTTATCCACATCTAATCAAAGCCAAAAGCACCCAAAATCTGTTGAATGTAATTCTAACTTAATTTCTCAAAGGCCTTGGAAATATCAATTTTTAGGAGCATACCTGCCTTCTTGCCAACCTTTAAGGAGTGGATAACCTCGTGAGTTGACATTATACCATCCAATATTTGACGTCCTTCCACATAGCCAGTCTACTCGGGCGAGATTAGAAGCAGAAGGAGAGGCTTGAGTCCATTGGCTATGACTTTAGAAATAACTTTATAGATCACATTGCAAAGGGCTATGGGCTGGTATTTTCCTGGTGTGCTTGGTTTCTCTTCTTTTGGAACCAGCGTAATGAAAGTTGCATTGAGAGAAGGGAGAAGCCAGTATGTTTCCCTTGATTCCTCTACTAGCTGCGAGACTTCTATCTTGATGAGATCCCAGAAGTGGTGAAAAAAGTTAGAAGTAAAGCCATTTGGGCCTGGAGCTTTGCCATCCTTAGATTGTGCCATTGTTATTTCGACCTCCTGAAGGGTAATCGGGAATAATAGCATCTGATTATGCTTGACCGTTACCAACTTGGGGATCAACTGAGTTACTTTATCAATGGTCGGTTGTCTATCTATTGGGAGCTCTTGTTGGATGCCTTTAAAGTGTTCCAAAAGGACCTGCTCAATATCTTCATGTTTCTCAACTTGCTCTCCCTGCTGGTTCGTGATGTGATTGATGCGATTCTGCATTCTTCTTTTTACCGTTGAGCTGTGAAATAACTTTGTATTTCTTTCTCCTCCCTTAGCCATCTAATTCTTGATTTTTGTCTCCAAACAATTTCCTCTTGTTTGTATCTTTCATCCAGATGCTTCTGTAGGTCCTGTTCCTTGGATGCAAGGAATTCTGTTCTCACTTCATTCATGATATTCTATTGTACTTCTGCCATTTTGTGCTCGAGAACCTTTTCCTCCTGAAATATGTTCCCAAAAACTGAGAGGTTCCAATCTTTGATGTGGAATTTGAGGTATTTGAGCTTTTGCTGGAACTGGTACATTTTCAAACCTTTTGGCGGAATGAAGCTCTTCCAAGCAGAGTACCCCATGGATTTGAAGGAGGGGTGGGTAAGCCAGAAGGCTTCAAATTTGAAAGGCCATTTCAAATGGGTGCCAATTCTTTGCCACTGAAGAGAAATGGGCCAATGATCCAAACCCGCCAGAGGTCATATGGAAGCAGAGAGATCCCCCCCCCCCTAGATGAATGGCATTATCCGAGATGAGAAATCGATCCAATTTCAAGGCTATCCACTGACCTCTCGTCCTTCTATTGTTCCATGTAAAAATGCCATTTGAAAAAGGCAGGTCAATGAGCCAGCTGTTGTTGATAAAATATTTAAGGTGGGAACATTCTGGTTCCAGCCTTGGCCTTCCTCTTGTCTTTTCTTCCAGTCTGGTAATCTGTTGAAGTCCCCTCCTATAATCCAAAGGGGGTGAGTCTTGTTAGAGCTTAGAATTTCCATAATGTTTAAGAGCGCTATCTTGCTGGGTTGGTCCTGGGGAAAATAGACATTTGAAAGGTTCCCATGTATATTGGTTCCAATAGGATGGAAAGTGGCTCGAATGAGATTGTGTGCAACATGAAAATTTGCTAGCATTATAGACTAAGTGTCCCAAGCTATCGCAAGTCCTCCCGAAGAGCTTGAGGCATCAATTGCAACTAAATGACAACTAGGCCAAGCTTTAGATAAGATTGAGCCTAGTGCCACACTATTACATTTGGTTTCTTGAAGAAAGAGGATTTGTGGTCTTTCTTCCTGAATCATGTTTTTGATCATCCTATATTTCCCTAGGATGTTGAGCCCTCTAACATTCCATGGCATGAACCTCATGGAGAACTGCTTGCAAGCGGTTTGAAGAACCGAGTTAACTTGGGGTATCGTTCTGACTCCACCAGCATCTCCCCTAAAGTGATGGTGCACTGCCAATCTAGTTTTTGACCTCGTTTCTTGGACTCTTTTATGACTTTCAGACTATCCAAATGACTACCTGGCTGAATGCCCAACTTCTTTCATTGTTGAACTTTGGTGAGGACGACTTCGAGTGTGTCTATTTTTTGAGGGTTGATTTTATCATATTCCTTTTGTATACAAGCATCCTCTAGTCCCAGAAGATCAAACTCCCCGGGATTGATGCATTCTGAATCTTCTTCCATGATGCTTGGCTGACTGCTTTCTGGGTTTTCCTTGCTGGAAAGATTAGGGTTAGGCGTTGGTCCATCAATGTCCATGATGATGGGGTTCCAGGTCACAAGATTTGTTGCTTGGGTAGACTTGGGATCGGAAGACTTGAAATTTTGCATTTCACTCTGAATCGGCTTGTGGTTGGGTGGGTCGGGTAAATCCGAGGGGGCAGAGCATTTGAGAGTGGGATCTGGGGAAATGGGGGGAAGCTCAGTTAAGGGGTCAGATTGGGATAGGATGGAAAATCTATTAATGATAGACGGGGTATTAGCATATGGGTTAGGTTTTTTCCCTGAAGATGAGGGTTTCTTACTATGCTTTCTGCAAGTAGGAACTTTGGTGAACCCATCTGCTTCCATCT